>JASDQU011379171.1:860-23904 GCA_032191745.1 Picea mariana | reverse complement strand
GAGATTGAGAGGGATCTTGGAGATTCGGTCACCTGGGTTGTTCTTACCATCACCCGATCTATCAGTTTGCATATTTATTAGGGTGATTGGACACTTTTGGTAGCAGGGCCGAGTGATTGAGGGTTTTAGCCTTCTATTGGAGCGTGGCATTCTTCAGCTGGAGAGTTTGGCATTCAGATCTGCTTGTATTGATCTTCATTTCTCATTCAACCTTTGGAGGATTATTTTGTATTGTTGGGAGCATTTTGTAGTAGCTCATACCTGTTATCCATTGTCTATCATATTGGCCATCTATTGAGCATTCCAGATCGGCATCTCCATTGTAGCAGGTTCTTCTATTTTATGAATAAAGAAGATTTGAGATGTTTTGGCTTGTCTATATTATTTCATATGGTTGAGGTATGTTCCATGGTTATATCTTTCTATTATTTGCTTCATACACACATATAAACAAGTAGATCAACAAACTATTTGACGAAATACCTCACTTAGAAAAAGTTTTAAAAAGACAACAAAATAGTGATGATCCTTGCATAATGGCTTGGGATCATTACATAGTCTGTCATGTGAAATCTCTCAAGGAGATCTCGTGCATACTTGGCCTGAGATAGTTTGATGCCTGATGCATCCTGACTGATCTCAAGTCCAAGGAAAAAGTGTAGCAGACCCATGTCTATCATCAAAAACCTGTCATGTAGAATCCTCTTGAATGCAACAATCATTAAATTCGAGCACCCGGTGATAAGCAATCATCGACATACAGAACTAAAAGTAGAAGTGAATCAGTCATCATGAGCATGTAGACATTCGAGTCTTATTTAAAACGTACAAATTCTTGTGAAAAAAGGTAGGATTCCATCTTGGCATACCATGCCCTTAGAGCCTGTTTGAGGCCATAAAGTGACTTCTTCAAACAACAGACGAAAGATGAGTCCTGCGTAAATCCCTAGGGTTTCTCCATGTAGATTTCCTCAGAGAGATCACCATGAAAAAATGCATTCTTCACGTCCATCTGATGGACTTCCCATCCCTTAGCTACTGCAATTCAAAGGGCCAATCGAATGGAATCCATCTTCACTAATGAAGTGAAGGTCTCATCGTAGTCAATACCATGAACCTACTGAAAGCCTTTGGCAACAAGATTGGATTTGTATATGCTAATCTGTCCATTTGATGCACTCTTGGTCCTATAGACCCATCTGCATCTTACAAGTTTCCTCCTAGAAAGAAGGGGAACCAGATCCCAAGTCTGGTTCTCGAGGATAGATTTGTACTCCTTCTGCATGGTGGATTCCCAAAAGGCATTTCCAATAGCCTCGCCATAAGACTGTGGATCAAAATACTGAACCAAGAAAAGATGCCTGGAGGGAAATGGTTTAGTGGAAGTGAGTGAAACAGGAGGCTCCTTGAAATTAGATCAAGTCCTCCTAGTATCGGCCGGATCACCAACGAGATCCCCTACATCCTGAAGAGTAGTTTGTTCCCACTTGGGCCTATGCTCTAGATCTGTAACTACAACTGGATGCTTTGACTCTACATATGACTATACTAACTCTGAATCTGAATCATTTGAGTCCCTTGAATCATAACTCTCATCTGAAGAAGAGTCAATATGTGCATTCTCAAATGTGAAAGTGAAAGGGAGTCACTTATGGTTTGAGGCTGCTCCAAGCCTCATAGGGGGTCTTATCCTTGACAGATATATGAAGAGATCTATTTTGGATGTATGTTTCATAGTTAATTTCTTCTACCCATACTCTCTATGGTAGTGAATTTGCATGCAGCATGCAAGATTCCATCTCATTTAGAGATCGGGTTTTCCGCTCAGAAACTTTGTTTTGTTGCAGAGTATAGGGAACTATGTCCTGCAACTGAATCCTTGCCTCATGGAAAATATTATGGATCTCATGATTTACATATTCTACCCCGTTATCATTTCAGAGGACTTTGATCTTCTTTCCGGACTGTGTCTCAACCAAGGCTTTGAAATCTTTGAGGTGTTGAAAGACCTCAGATTTTTTTCTGAGAAAGTAGATCCAAGTAAAATGTGAGAAATCATCAACAAAAATGAGAACAAACCTTGATTTTCTAATGGATGGATGCGGAAAAGGACCCATAAGTTCATTGTGCATCATATCTAAAGGTGCGAAGGCTCTCAGAGACTTTCCCTTGTCAAATTTCTCTTGAGGGTGTTTTCCGAGAACACATCCCTTACACACTCCCTTGGAGAAATGGATCTCTGGTAGACCATCAACCAATATTTTCTTACTAAGTTGTTGCATGTATCTGAAATTAAAATGTCCAAAACTTTCATGCCATATCATACTGCTTTCATCAGCACGAGTAATTAGTAAATAAGAATCAGGTTCAATGAATTCAGAAAATGTATACAATCTAGACTGATGATTTACCTCACCGGTAGCAACCCTGGAGTTGGTTTGCATGTTGTAGATGTCCACGGAATTTGGTGTGAATGTGACTTTCTTTCTGGTGCCAAAATTCGTCATCTGATACATGGAGAGAAGGTTGACAGAAATCTTGGGAACATGAATCACATTCTTGAAGCTTCCGTTGGTGAGTTCAATCCTTCCTTTGCTAGTGACTTCGACAGAAGAGTTGTCCCCCATCAGAATAGGAGGACCTTTGCATGCATCCAATGAAGAATAGACTACTTTTGAGGAAGCCATGTGATGTGATTCTCCTGAATCTACGATCAAAGCATCAGGAGAGGAGTTGATGGCAATCAAGGCATGGCTCGAATTGCCTTTCTTGGAATTCAGATCTTTTGGCTTTTTCTTCTTTGCACCCTCGGGGATGCGATCTACAAGGTTGTTTTGCTGAAGTATTTGAGACATCTGATCTATTTGTTTTTGCATGCAGATTCTGAATGGAATCCTTTGTGACAATACATGCATTTATCCCCTTTTATTCCCTTTTCCCCTTTGGATCCAGAGGCATCTGTGAAGGGTTTTGTGTACCTTTCCTTCTTCAGATGTGCATGATATTTTCATTTATATTTATCTTTAGATTTCTGATATTTTTGGCTGCCATCATGCACAGTGATTTCATGCACCCTTGGGCCTTTGATTATGCCCATGTTGATGAGCTTGGTTTGCTCTTGTGTCATGGATTCGATAAAGTACTCAAGAGAAGGCATATTTTGGATTACTGAGAGAGGGGGTGAATCATTAATGGCATAATTATAAACCTTTTTCTCCAAATAATCCAAGTGTTATATCAATGTAGAATTATTACCCAATAATGAGAAATAAGAAATGAACAATCACACACATACATAGTATACCAATGTTTTATGTGGAAACCCAAATCCGGAGAAAACACGAAATACTTTATCTTATATGTCTTGAAGAATTACATTCATTGGAAGCACCAACTTCCTTTGTTTTCCAGTTGCAACTGGAAGGAGGCTCCAACCCCCTAGTTTCTCAGGCTACAACCTAAGGGAAACTATAACTCCCCAAATATCTAGCTACAAATAGAAGGAGGCTACAAGCCCCTATGTTCTCCGGCTACAACCAGAAGGTGGCTACAACCACCTATCCTTGCCCTGTCCAAACGCCCTAAAGTAGAAGTAGAATGATGGAACCATTGTCACACTATCACTATGAGATATATCGTTGTAAACCTATACCAATAACCTCAACCATGCATCAACCTGTACCTCAACCTATAATCAACCTGTACCATAAACAAGTGCATCAACCATGCACCAACCTACACCAAACAATCTGTAATCAACCTGTATCATAAACAAGTGCATCAACCATGCACCAACCTATACCAAACAATCTGAAATCAACCTGTACCATAAACAAGTGCAACCAACCATGTACCAAATATGTACCAATCATGCGTCAAGTACTCATCAATATGTACCAACATCATCAACTATACACCTCATGTATGTGTCAACTCATCAACTACTTGTCTCAACCTTGTACCCAACTTGTACCTCAACTAAAATCCTTCATCAATTTCATCATCCAAATATGATTTGTAACTCTCTAATAGACCTGGTTTATATGATCACATACCTACAAACCTTCCTTAACTTTAACAACAAGAGATTAGCATTTTCATCAAACGTTTCTTTAGTCTCACAAGACTAGTTTTGGATTAGTCAACAACCCTAACTTGAAATAATCATAACCTTGTACCTGTAATGAAAAAAGATCTGAAACTGATACAAAATGTTCTTCAGTGTGTTTTATGCATTTCCTCCATGTGTCACTACTCGAAACCTACCAGAAAAGGAGTTATGGAAAAAATGACACACCTTGCTTAATTCTGGCTTATTTTAGAGAGAGACCTTGTAGAGCATGACCCGCACGGAATATCTGTTGAATTGATCCAAAATTGTTACATAGAATAATAAATATGGTATTCTAACCAACACATTTTGTTTCACTGAATTTGGATCTGTTATGAAGCTTTTATGACGCTTTTACATAAGACACCTATTTTTGACTAGTTTCAGGACTAGCCACAAACCCTATTTTCCATGGAATGTAACTCCAAAAATACAACGATCCACAAGATGATTTTTTTACCACTGATACTTAGATATGTTTAATCAATGGCATATAAATTTAACTATCTGAATCATTCTAGAAAAAAATTTATTGCAAAAATGGTGAGATGACCTAAAGAAAACATACCTTAGAAAACATCATCAAAAGAATTTATCCTTCTTTGAATTTCGGCCTTCTTTTCTTCACTTCCCTCAGAAATTAAACTTAGATATCCTTTGGTTACCTCAAAAACCTATAGGTATTCAATATGTTCAAGTGTGTCTTAAGTGACAAAGCCTTGCCTCTTATTTATACTCTCCAAGTAGCTCCCTTAAAAACATCTTCTAGGTCACTTTGCCCACTTTCCTTATTTTAGGGTTAACCCACTTCTAATTTCTCCATTAAATTTATTATTTAATTAATTTATTTTGTATTAAATTTGAATTATAGTACACTCATCACTTCACATTATTATTTACCTTTTAAAATCTCTTAAACCACTTTGACTACTTTGACCTTTTGGGGCTTCTAGATGACATATGAGGGTCCTCGAACTTCGTAAGGCTATAACTCTCAAACCGTGAGGAGTTATGTGACGTTCCACATACCAGTAGAAATGGAATGACATGTACTATCCATATAGAATAGTATTACTTGAAAATATATCAAAACACATATTGTTATCCATCAAACAAACTTGGATCCATTACCCAAACCTGGGTTCTCCAACTTCTCATGGCCATAACTCTCTAACCCTGAGGAGTCATTTGATGTTCCACATACCACCAGAAATGGAATGAAAAGCACTATCCATCTAGGAAGATTTCACTAAAAAATTCACTGGAATTCATCTCATTATTCCACAAATAAGCATGGGTTCTCTAATCATACTTCTAGGATAACTCAATCTGCAAAGCGTCTTTCTGTGAGGTCTTTCACCATAAGGGGACCACTTTGGAGTTCATCCATTTATACTTATTATCAACCATGACAAGAAGATAATGATTCATATTTACATCAAACAATCTTGGGTCCATTAACCAACTTTTATGCTACAGGGATTTCTTCAAGGGTTGACATCAATGACAACCAACCTTAATCAACAATATCCCACTTTCGCATTGATGGAAACACTCTAATGCAATACTAAAATCATATAACTCATGCCCCCCCTAGAACCATGCCTTTGTCCTCTACCTCTGTCCTCTGCATCTAATAAATGTCTCCCTCTTTGTCATCAATGGCAAAGGTATCTTTCCATACGGGGTTTCTCCCCCTAACTGAACTGTCCTCTTATGGTGCTTCCTCATGTAAATCTAAGACATATAAGATAAGCATTTATTTTGGAGTAGAAATAACTCCAAGTCTCTGGTGAAGATATTCAAAGGATTCCCATGGAAGTAGTTTTGTGAAGATGTATGCCACTTGTTCTTTTGTTCCCACATACTCAACTCTGATGTTCTTTTCTACAACCTGCTCCCTTAGAAAGTGATACTTTATTGGAATGTGCTTCGTCTTGGACTGCATCAATGGGTTCTTAGAGATACTGATGGTTCTTGTATTATCACAATAGATTGGAATCGACTCATCATACTCAACCTGTATATCTGTCAGAGTTTGTTTCATCCACAAAACCTGTGTAAACCATGATGCTATTGCAATATACTATACCTCAGTTGTAGATAAAGATATTGATGATTGTTTCTTGCTTAGCCATGATACTAAATACTCACCCAAGCAGAACGTTGCTCCATTGTTGCTTCGTCAGTCATCAATACAACCTGCCCAATCTTCATATGTGTAGGAAATAAGTGATAGATCCTTTCCTTTTGGATACCAATACCATCACAATTAAAACAAATTAAAGGAAGCTTACCTATATACCTATGATTGGTTCCCTTGTTCAGTGTTTTGATGAATTTGGCCACGTCTTCATCATCTTCTGAGACGTCATTGCTGTTGCTATATTCTTCTTATTCATTTTATTTTTCTTTGATCTTTTGGATGCCTTGAAGGTTTCTTCTTTTACATCTATATTTTCCTATTTAGTTCTCATTTCATATGTTGTGAATATTCCATACAGTTTGTCCATGCTTATTGAGTTCAGATCTGATCTTTCTTCTAGTGTTCATATCTTCGGGTTGAATCTCATAGGAAGAGATCTTAGTACGTTTTGAAGAATTAGAAATTCTTCGATTTATTCTCCCAATCCTATGATTGCATTCATTGTTTCATCAACTCTTAAGAAGTAGGATGAAATATTCTCATCTTCCTTCATTTTTAGTTGTTCAAACTGATCTCTGTAAGTTTGAAGTTTTGTTTCTTTTGTTGGAAGATTGGTTGTTGTCATTCATGTCAACCCTAGTCATGGGTTTTGGACCACAAGATTGATGAAGGTATTTGAACATGAAGGAAAATGCACATGTAGATACAAGACCCATGGATGGATAGTATACATCATGTTGTTTCTAGTGGTATGTGGCATGTCACATGGATCCTCATGGTTGAGGAGAAATGAATTTTTGAAGATGACAAAGTGAATTGAAGAAGGAAGTATATGTAGGCCCTGAAGATAATTAAAGAAAAGAATTAAAAAATAAGAAATTGACAGGTCGTCCCTAATGTTAAAAGGAAGTGACATAAATGGTATAAATAAATATCATTATGCATTCATTTTATACACAAGTCAAATTTCAAAGGAAATCAAAAGTAAACAAGGTCGGATTTCAAGGGAGGATGAAGTGTTTTGGTGATGTGTTCTAACCTATGTTATTTTCAGGTCATCTTACCATTTTTTCTTTAAAAAATTTTCTAGAATGCTTTAGATGGTGAAATTGCTATGGTATTGAGAAGACATATCAAGGTACTTGTGGTAAAAATGTCATCTCTTGATTCACTATAATTATGGATATACACTCTGTGGAAGATAGGGTTTGTGACCAGTCCCGAAGTTAGTCAATAAACAGGTGTTCCGGGTAAAACAATCATACCTTCTTCATCGAGAATCCAAATAATGTAGGAAAAATTTCATTGGAAATAGTACGAAATTTGGTTTATTGTGTGTGAGTTTCAGAATATGATGTTAAATATTGAGCACGGGGAATTCTGTACACGTTTAGTATCCTGAATAAACTAGAATTGAACAAGGTCTAGCATTCTCTCTATAACTTCTTTTTGGGGAGGATTCAAGGAGTGAAACTTGAAGTAGTTTCAGAGAATACATTGAGTAATATTATCTACAGGATTAGAGCACTCCAGAAATTGAAGAATTGCATAAATTGAAGAAGTCTCGGGAAGCATTATCAGGTTCTATGTGATGATTGGTTGATGGTGATGATTTAATGAAAGTTTTATTATCTCTCATATATTATTGGGTGGAATGAAGGGGAAAGTATGGAGAGTTCAAATATCTCTTGATATTGGAGGATTGTATCTTCTTCTTGGAGGTTTATCCCTCCCTTTACACTTGGAAGTTGTAGCTACTTTTGGAAGTCATTACTTCCCTTGAACAATAACTATTGATTATTTATCATATATTGTGCATGGTGTATTGTGGTGCATTGGTGTAACTCTTATACTATTGTTCATTTCTCATTGGATATAATTTAATGGTTTAAGTATAAGTTGATTTTTTTTTTAAATTGTACTTGATACTGATTCACCCCCCTCTCAGTATCAACAATTGGTATCAGAGCAGGTTTCCTTCAGAACAGTTTAACCACTGGAAGGAAAATCCTGAGCAGAGATGGATGACCATGAGCACATTTCAAATGGGATTCAAAAATTTGATGGAAGAAATTATGCATATTGGAGTGATAGAGTGAAAACTTACCTAATGGCTTTGAGAGTAGACATTTGGTACTCAGTTGTAAATGGCCATGTAATCCCAAATAATGCTCCAACCGATCCAAATGAGAAGAATCTTATGAGTTGTAATTCAAAAGCCAGACATGTTATTCTAGCAGCATTGACACCAATCATTTCTAGCGAAGTGATGGGTTGTATCACTGCTAAGGATGTATGGGACAAACTCAAGAGCATCTACGAAGGTGATCCAAAAGTTAAGCGGGTCAAGCTTCAACAACATAGAGAAGAATTTGAAAATTTGAAGATGAACAAAAAGGAAGATATTGCAACCTATTTTCTTAGAGTTGATGAAGTTGTTAATGCTATCAGAGGATTAGGTGAAGAGATCAATGAATCCTTGGTTGTAAAAAAAGTGTTGAGATCACTTCTCTTGAAGTATGATGCTAAGGTATCCACCATTGAAGAAACTAGGGACTTGACCAAAATTACAATGGATGAATTACATGGGTCTCTTATAGCATATGAAATGAGAATAGGTATAGAAAGTGACCATCCAAACAATGAAGAAGCCTTTAAAGCCATAAAGAAGACAAAAGACAAGGATAAGGACCTTGATGAAGAAATAAAAAAATTTGTAAGAAGGTTCCAGAAGGGAAGTGGAAGATACAAAGGTAAGTCTCCTCTCAAATGATTTAATTGTGGTAGAATAGGACATATTGTTGAAAACTGCTATTATAAAAAGAGAAGTCTCAACAATAAAAAGAGATTCTACTCCAAGGATGATGACATCTCCTCAGATGAGTGTGATGAAAAAGATAATGATGGAGGAGAAGTCCTCTTCATAACCCAAGAAACCCAGGATGATGATCACAAGAATTCTAAAGAAGAAGAAATCATTTGTGAAGAAGATTCAGACGAAGAAAACAACCTTGATTCCTTTTGGGGATACAAAGACAATGAAGAAAGTGAACAAGAAGATGAGAATCTTGAAAAGTTGAAGCATGTTGAAAATGAAAATAGCAATCTTAGAAACAAAAACATAATACTAAAAAGTGAATTGAGTATTTGTGAAGAAGAGAATTACAAGCTTGAAAAGACCATTAATAGCTTCAAGGAACAATTACAAGATTATGAGAAATTGAAAGAAGAATTGGATCACACAAAAGGGGAGCTACTATTGACAACAAAAAAGTTGAAGAAGTTCGAAAAAAGAACTAAAAAATTAGATGAGATCCTTACCAATCAAAGATCTCCAAATGAAAAGATAGGACTAGGATACAATGATAGTTTGAAGACAACAAAACAAGATAAGGAAGATGAAAATGATGAAACTAACACTCCAGAACAAGTTGAACAACAAGACAGAAGACTAGAATTTAGGAGGAATGAGACATGAAGAAGATCCTCTCCCATAAGGTATGAAAGAAATCATTATGAAGGAAACTACAGAAGAATAGATCATGAACCCAGATGGACCACACCACAAAGAATATCACTTACTCCTAGGTATCAAAATTTCTTTCTTGGACATTGTTATACTTGTGGAAATTTTGGACACAAGGAAATCAATTGTAGAATCAATGAAAGAAATAACTATGCAAGCTACATTAATGGTGAAAATAGTAGATATAGAAATGTTCGTAGACCTATCAACATAAATTATAATCCATTTGACCTATTAGTGGATCAAAGTTTTGTATGTTACAAGTGCAATAATCGTGGTCATAAAGCACAAGATTGCAAAGAGATGAAGGAAGATAATCATGTGCTAAATGTCTGTATACCAACTACAACATGGAAAAGGAAAGAAATTCCACACAATGAAAACTGTCAAATAACATTGGTCACTAAAGAATGAAAAGAATAATATGAATGGTCTATAGACAGTGGGTGCTCATCTCATATGACTGGAGATCAAAGAAAATTTGTTAGCTTGAAGAAAAAGGGTGGAAATGTTAAATTTGGAGATGACTCATCTACTAAAATACTTGGAAAATGAATTGTAAAGCTTGGAAGTGAAAATGTAAAAGCAGGAAAAGTCCTATTGGTTGAAGATCTTAAGAATAATCTCCTCATTGTTAGTAAAATGTGTGATCAAGGATACACTCTTACGTTTGACTCCCGAAAATGTAAAATCAGAGAAAATAACTCAGGAAGATTGGTTGCAACTGCAACAAGAAGACCGAACAACATATACATACTAGACATGAAAAAGAGAGAGAAGATACAAGCCACGGAAAAGGATTCCAAGGAAGAAAATTTCCCAAAGACCAAAAATAAGGATGAAATATTATTGAGTGCCATGTGTTCATTGAGAGAAACCCCAAAGAAGAGAGTTACCTTTTTCCATTAAACTCAGGGAGAGAAGCCCCACCCTTTGCCATTGATGTCAAAGGGGGAGAGAAATTGGAATCATGATGATAGGAGGATCATGAGTGTTTCCATCAATGAAAAAGAGGGAGAATGTTGGAAGATTGGTTGCTGTCATTGATGTCAACCCTAGTCATGGGTTTTGGACCACAAGATTGATGAAGGTATTTGGACATGAAGGAAAATGAACATGTAGATACAAGACCCATGGATGGATAATATACATCATGTTATTTTTGGAGGTATGTGGCACGCCACATGGATTCTCATGGTTGAAGAGAAACGAAATTTTGAAGATGACAAAGTGAATTGAAGAAGGAAGTACATGTAGGCCCCGAAGATAATTAAAGAAAAGAATTACAAAATAAGAATTTGTCAGGTCGGCCCTAATGTTAAAAGTGTCATAAATGGTATAAATAAATATAATTATGCATTCATTTGATACACAAGTCAAATTTCAGAGGAAATCAGAAGTAAAGAAGGCCTATTTTCAAGGGAGGATGAAGTGTTTTGGTGATGTGTTCTAAGGTATGCTATTTTCAGGTCATCTTACCATTTTTGCTATAAAAAATTTTCTAAAATGATTCAGATGGTGAAATTGCTATGGTATTGAGAATACATATCAAGGTACCTATGGTAAAAATTTCATCTCTTGATTCTCTATAATTATGGATATACACTTCGTGGAAGATAGGGTTTGTGACCAATCCTGAAGGTAGTCAATAAACAGGTGTTTCGGGTAAAATAGTCATAACTTATTCATTGGGAATCCAAATGACGTGGGACACATTTCATTGGAAAGAATATGGACTATAGTTTCATTTGAGCAAGGTTTGAAATCGAATTTTAAATATTGAGTGTGGGGCATTCTGTACAATTTTGGTATCCTGAATAAACCAGAATTGAACAAGGTCTACCATTCTCTCTGTAACGTCTTTTTGGGGAGGATTCAAGGAGTGAAAATTGGAGTATTTTCAGATAATACATTGAGTAATATTATCTATGGGATCAGAGTACTCCAAGAATTGAAGAATTGCAGAAATTGAAGAAGCCTCAGAAAGCATTATCAGGTTCTATGTGATGATTAGTTGATGGTGATGATTTAATGTAATGTTTTATTATCTCTCATACATTCTTGGGTGGAAGGAAGGGGAAAGGATGGAGAGTTAAACTCTCTCTTGATATTGGAGTATTGTATCTTCCTCTTGGAGGTTTATCCCTCTACACTTGGACACTGTAGCTACCTTTGGAAGTCATTACTTCCCTTGAACAATAACTATTTATTATTTCTCATATATTGTGCATGGTGTATTGTAGTGTATTGGTGTAATTCTTATACTATTGTTCATTTCTTATTGGATATAATTGAATGGTTTAAGTATAAGTTGAAAAATATTTTAAATTGTACTTGATACTGATTCATCCCCCTCTTAGTATCAACAACTTTGACTTTTGTATCTCTTTCATAAATATTTTGAAGCTTGTCCCAAATCTCTTTGGCGGATTTGCAATGAGCAACTTTGGTGAATATTGTTTCACTGAGACCATTCAAAAGTGAATTTGTAGATTTGGAATTATTCTGACCAAGGTTCATTGCTTTGTCATTTGTTGGTAGAACTACTAGTACTATGTATCCATCTACAATTGATTGCCAAATTTCAAACCCATGTGCTTGTATATATGTATTCATCCTTATGCTCCAAAAAGCATATTTTTGTCCATCAAAGTGTGGTATTCCATTTTTATATGAGTTGGTACTCTCCATGATCTACCTTTCAGTGGTTAAATTTATTTCTGAAGGAACCTTCTATGAAAACAATTGTTGAATTACTGAAAGGGGGGTGAATTAGTAACAATGTAATTATAATCTTTTGTCTCCAAATAATCCAAGTGTTATATCAATGTAGAATTATTATCCAATAATGAGCAATAAGAAATGAACAATCACATACATACAAAGTACACCAGTGTTTTACGTGGAACCTCAAATCGGGAGAAAACCACATAATGCTTTATCTTATATGTCTTGAAGAATTACATTCAATGGAAGCACCAACTTCCTTTGGATTCCAACTGCAGCTGGAAGGAGGCTCCAAGCCCCCAGTTTCTCAAGATACAACCAGAGGGAAGCTCCAACTCCTCAAATATCTAGCTACAACCAGAAGGAGGCTACAACCCCCTATGTTCTCTGGCTACAACCACCTGTCCTTGCCCTATCCAACCGCCCTGAAGTAGAAGTAGAATGATGGAACCACTGTCACACTATCACTATGAGATATATCATTGTAAACCTTGTTGATACTGAGAGGGGAGTGAATAAGTTTTAAGTACAATTTGAAACATTTTTCAAATTATACTTAAACCATTCAATTATATCCAATGAGTAATGAACAATAGTATAAGAGTTACACCAATACACCACAATACACCTTGCACAATATATGAGAAATAATCAATAGTTATTGTTCAAGGGAAGTAATGACTTCCAAAGGTAGCTACAACTTCCAAGTGTAAAGAGAGGGATAAAACTCCAAGAGGAAGATACAATCCTCCAATATCAAGAGAGATTTGAACTCTCCATCCTTGCCCCTTCCTTCCTATTGACGGACAAATTTGACTTTCCGTCAACTGGAAGAATAGATCGGGTCCGTGGTTGTCTAAATAACCCAAGTCGTTTGGTGTAACTTATTCTGACGGGTTTAATGGCTCAGTTGGCCAACTAAAGTCCTAAATATAGAAAAATAAAATAAACTAACTAAAGAAAAGATTCTAACAATCGACACAATAATTACAAATATTTATCTAAGAATGTGAATATATAAATGATTATGAATAGTTTATATACAGTTTACGAGGTTTGCATGAAATGTTGTGAAAATGATTGTTTGATAAAGTTTCTGAATCAAATATGAGCAACACTTCTTTTTGGATTTTTTTTAAAGATATTAAACAAATAAATACTAAATGAATACGATTGAAACAATGACACAAAAACAATCAAAGATAATTAATGTAATCATCATTTCATTCATAAATAAATTAACTAAATAACACACAGAATAACATGTAGTTGATCAACAAAACTGGTATTATATTTCTGTGTTGTATGAGATCATGCATGTACTATTGTTAAGGGAAACCTATAACAGAACAATACTAGCACTTCAATAATACATTAAAATAAGTGTTTGATATCGGAGTAAATTAATAACAACAAGAATACAACTAATTAAAAAGCATGTGATCTTAAGATAATCAATATTTAAGAATGAAAGAAAAATCAATTATGAGTATTGATATTATCCATCATTTAACATTAGAAATAAATTCCACAATAACCAAATGATTGATTGGTCACAAATAAAAAATGGAATAAGAAAATATGGACAACATATAGCATTTAGCAGT
This sequence comes from Picea mariana, assembly GCA_032191745.1. NCBI lineage: Eukaryota > Viridiplantae > Streptophyta > Pinopsida > Pinales > Pinaceae > Picea > Picea mariana. The sequence goes on along the minus strand of JASDQU011379171.1, from coordinate 9,787 downwards.
ATGAAAATACCATATGATGACAAGATAAAGCTAAAATCATCCATAATAATATTCTCATAATACAACAATAATGAAAGAACGGAATGGAATAAGCATCACATAGGTCTAAAGCCAAAGATGAATTATTTTCCCATATTATTTCTCAAAATCACATACCCATATTGTAGTCCTGGAAGAATTTTTAAGATAATAGACTCTTAAAGATTGAAAAAATTAATATATAAATGATAACAATTAACCATGTATTGATAAAATAGACTAAAGATAATTTAAATCAATGCATAATCAATTATTCAAAGAGTATGAAGATATTATAATGAAAATAAAACCATTTTACTCATAGGACAAAAACCATTAAGCAACCTCAAATTCCATATTCTTCTTTGAAAATACTCGTCCATTCTCCCAGAGATTCCAACCATCCATTACTCCATTTGAAAAGAAGAAAAGTTTACAAAATAAATAATATACAAAAGATAAAGGATTAAAATCCTCCTCTCAATTTCTTGGATCGCATGGCTCTAATCTTTCTCATATATTTATACAATGAATGAAGAGTCTAGGTGTCACTATTAACTTTCACCACCTGAAATTGGCCTCATAAAGAGACATCAATATCTCTCAAATCGTGTATTTTTTTGGGAAAATTTCCAAGCAAAAAGTGAATGGGTCCATTTGGGTTCTGGGTTTTCAACCGTTTCTTCAAATTCCTCACGGTTTGGCTAAAATCAGTCCTTCAAAATCGTCTATCTGATCTTGACACCTTTCCAAATTTTATCTGTTGTTGCTCATAAAATTATTTGTAACAATCCATTATTATTTTTGGATCAACCATCTTGAACATATTTGGATGATAAAATCAATCCATGATCATATCTGTATCAAATATTTGATAATAGAAACCTTTGAAACAAAATGATTTCAGAAAATGAGAAAACAACCAAGATATTATTTGATGAAGTATTGAACACATTATTCAAAATAGTCAAACTTTCTAATGAGCAAAAGAAAGAACATAATTTAAACGAAAGTAAACAGTTGATAAAAATTAACATTTTTTATTAAATTGAGATTTTTATGCTCATTTCTAACTTTTGACATATACTCTTGTAATGAATGTCTCATACTATAGTGAATGTCTTAAGTTTTTTTCAAAGCAAGCCAGGGTATGGAACTATTTGAAAAGGTTGATTCTGTAGCTCATTATAATTATCAAGATTCGAATGGGGGCCCTTTAAATTTTGTAAAAATTCAGGGGAGTTGTTGGGGCCCAACAAATGGCGACTTACTAGGTGAAGCAGTTATCTCTGATCTGGTAAGATTTCATCTCAGGAAGAAAATAGTAAGACTTGAAAAAGGATTTAAGTTCCCTGAAATAAATTCACTCTGAGACCATATAGTATTAGGATATGCTCAATGTTATAACCAGACAATAGAATTTTCATTGCAGGGGATTATAAACTGAAATAATGTTTTAATCAAAGAGTCACAATGTTTATAAAAGAACTTCAATACTGTTGATAGAGCCACTGCTTCCAGCAGACATCCATAGCCTCAATAGGGATGTCATTTAACCCACTCAAATGCTTTAATCCCATCCAATAGTTGTATCCACATGATGTATACTTCCATAAAAGTTAATTTAAAAACATATACATGCTTCCTCTCGACTCGACATTGCTTCGCTGCCAGTAGCCCTGTTCAGTACCCTGACGAAGTTGTCTTGGTATCATGCGTGCATTTACTCACTACCAGCAAGCCTGTTCAGTACCCCGATGGGTTTACACACACTTCCCACACACAAGTGCTTTTGACCCTCTTATGCCACTTTTAAATAGTAATACAATTATAGATTTATTGATGACAAAGAGAGCGGGGTGATAGTAGAGGTTAATTGCAATACAAGTGAATAGTTGATCAAGTTATTTATTTTCTTTCAAAACTGGAAGTTTTATCATGGTTTACAGATTTTAGATTTCCTTTAAGAAACCATCTAAATAATGGGGAAGAACTTAAAAGTGATTCCTTAAGTATATGGATGGCATAAAAAGTTTAAAGATCATCCTAATTCTCAAATATTTAAACCATATCTCTGGTGTAATACTCTGGCAAAGGAAATTTGAGGACAAAATGAAAGTGACAATTGACTTAAAAATCAATTGTTTGAGCTATATCTTAATATCAGGACCTCTTTGAAATATTTCAATTTGCTTGAAAAACACAAGTCTTAAAATAAATGCTTCCTTCGACAATAGCTTTTTGATCAGAAATATATTGATTCAAAAAGACAAATAAGAAGAAAATTCATTCAAAGAAGTCGAAGAAAACAAAAAACACACAACAAACCAAATCAAATTTTATTAATGGGATTCAAAATCAGAAGCCCACAAAATAAAACTTTTTAGAAAACGATTTTGGCCAAAGAAAAAGTTGATGTTTTGGATCCACTAGCATCTCACTGTAAAATAAATGAAGAACTAAATTATATAAAATATCATGTGCGAGAAAGTTCTTTTCTTAAGATAGTGATGCATGAGATGCTACATTAACCAAACATTATTATTAAAAATAAAAGAGACTAAAAGAAAATAGAAAAATCCTTATTAAGATGAGTGCAATCTTACTCGTGGCACCTTGGGTCAGGGTTGAATTGATAGTTACAATTTACTTATCTCTTCACTTTCCATTTAAAATTTTCATGATGATACTGCGTTTTTGAAAAGCAATATTAAACGAAAAGGAGAGAGAAAAATATTTAAAGTGGACTTCCATGACAAAATTCATATTATGGTTCTCTTGGTGTGACCACTTGGGTTTATAACTACATTATTACACAAAGAAATATTGAGAAAAAAAACTAAAGGAAACCTACTCCTAAACCTACTCTAAACTACTAAATAAATCAAAACGCTAAGTAAAATCGTATTTCCAGTGCAGCCAGAAGAGCATCTTCAATCCCGCAATGCATAGAAAGTCAAAAATCAGAATAAAAGAATGTAGTATTTGTAGACACAAAAGAAATATGTCATGCTTACCTCCTATATATTCTTTTAAAAACAAAACAAGCATGAACTTACCATTCTTTTGAAACTTCTTGATGTATGAATCCTCTAACCATTCTGCAATCTGGTCGTGATATGAGTCATAATGACATGTAAGAGCATAAGTAAGTTTGGAAAACTTTTCAATATTGTGGGGACCTGACATAACTATCAGCCAAGGCCTAAATGCCCCATCCTCCTGACAATTCTCCAAGTCTTCATCAATTGTTTTACATGGAGGATCTAAACAAATCATGTAATGCTTACTTCCTAGATATTTAGGTAGAAACAAAGCAAGAACAACTTTATCTATATTATGAAGATTTTTTAGATGCAAATCTTCAAGCCATTCTAAGAGCCTGTCATAAAAATTAGGATGAAAAATGTGACTTTGATGAAATGGATATATCAATGAGGAACACATCATAAGAGGATTCATGACATCAAATAGATAATTGGTTTGAACATTTCCTTTGATGATATTGATCATTTCAAAATGTGAATCATAAACATTAAAATTCGAACTAATCAAAGAATGAATAGAATATTTGATTTCCAAAAGAATAAGTGCATTGTCTTTTTCAAAAGTAAATCGTGTAAAATCATTTTTCAACATGTATTTTTCCCATGCGAGTGATGAAAGTGAGAGAGCATCAAATCCGATTTCATAAATGTTATGTTTGAAATTAATTTCCCCAAATATTGACATATCGAAAAGATTAGATTGTGATGGAAAAACGTATGATACCGTGGGTAAAATACCATGCACACCAGAATCTAAGAAGAGATCGGGATATAAAGAGTAAAATGAATTATAAATGAGCACGTGAAAAGATTCTATTGAGTTATGATAATTAACAATGGTATTCTCAAGACATTCATCTTCACTTGCCTTAATACTGTCACTCTTTTTTGGTGATAAATTCTTCAACATAATACGATCATCTAAATTTGCCTCTTGTATGATAGATAATTCAAAACTTTCACAAAAAACATCTGATCTTTCTTGTGGATAAGGTATGATTTGTAGATGAGGGTTTAAGGTTTCTTCTTCCAATTGCAGATCTACATCTCTAAGCAGTTTCATTGGAATGTTAGAATGCTTAAGATCATTTTCGTCACCTAAGTGTTCTTTAATAACTAAATTTAAGTACTGATTAGAGCAAGGGTTAGAAGAATATGGACATTCATCTTGACCCAACATCAAATCTTCTTCCATGATGGTAGAGGACTAAGTGTAAAATGATTCAGAGGAAAAATCAATTTGATTGTCAGTAAGAACATTTTTAATAGATTCTACCTCCCTTGCTTGTTCAAATTTTTTGCATGGATTCCTTTCTTCCTCTGAACAAAATTCTTCTCGCAATTGAGTGGTAGGATCTGCAACCGATTCATCATTCTCTATTGAATGTGACTGGGTGAAAGGGATGCAAGCATAATAAAGGAGATTTAGTACAAATGACATGTCATCAAGATTAAATTTACAGAATCCATGGTGGATTCTTGTTGAAAAGTCTTCTGAAGATGAATTTCCATTGATTAGTAAAGTATGAAATTCTTCACATAATTGATTGTAATCATAGTTTTCAAAATCATCTAAAAATTCATCTACAAACCGAAACCAATCAATAATGTGATATGTTGGAAAAGACTCAAACCAATGTTTAATCCGACCCCTGAAAGTAAAACCAAACAATCTGCACAAAACCTTTAAATCAGAAATATCATGCTTGATGCATTTACACCAAAACTTGTTAATATGGTCTTTTGTAGATACATTCCCCCCATTATCAAATGTGAGTTTGGACAAGAGAGAGACTGCCTTGTTGGGAATATCAGGTAATGAGAAGTGGAAAGCATGTTCCAACACAGTGATTTGGGGAGCCATGGGGAATCAAATACATTCAAAACAAAGACTCCTATAAGGCCAACTTGTCCATCTGGACTGCCTTCTAGTGCATTTCAAGATGACACAAAAGAAGGATTTATAAATCTGAAATTATGAAAGGTTAAGGGGTGAAACATTTAATCATTAAATTTACTTGGCCCTTCTTCTAGCACCATATGTTGATGGAAAAATTTGACTTTCCATCAACTGGAAGAATAGATCCGGTCTGGGGTTGTATAAATAACTCAAGTCGTTTGGTGTAACCTATTCTGATGGGTTTAATGGCTCCGTTGGCCAACTAAAGTCTTAAAGATAGAAAAATAAAATAAACTACCTAAGGAAAAGATTCTAACAATCGACACAATAATTACAAATATTTATCTAAGAATGTGAATATATAAATAATTATGAATAGTTTTTATGCAGTTTACAAGGTTTGCAAGAAATCTTGCATAAATGATTGTTTGATAAACTTTTTCAATCAAATATAAACAACACTTCTTTTTGGATTTTTTTTAGAGATATTAAATGAATAAATACTAAATTAATACGATTGAAACAATGACACAAAAACACTCAAAGATAATTCATGCAATCATCGTTTCATTCATAAACAACTTAACTAAATAACACACAAAATAACATGTAGTTGATCAACAAAACTGGTATTATCTTTCTATGTTGTATGAACTCCTGCCTGTACTGCTGTTAAGGGAAACCTATAACAGAAAAATACTAGCACTTCCAGAATACATTCAAAGAATTATTTGATATTGGAGTAAATTAATAACAACATGAATACAACTAATTAAAAATCATGTGATCTTAAGATAATCAATATTTTAGAACGAAAGAAAACTCAATTCTGAGTATTGATATTATCCATCATTTAACATTAGAAATAAATTCCACAATAATCAAATGACCGATTGGTCACACATAAAAAATAGAATAAGAAATTATGGACAACATATAACATTTAACAGTATGAAAATACCATGTGATGACAACCTAAAGCTAAAATCAGCCATAATAACATTCTAATAATACAACAGTAATGAAAGAACCAAATGGAATAAGCATCACATATGTCTAAATCCAAAGATGAATTGCTTTCCCATATTCTTTCTCAAAATCACATACCCATATTGTAGTCCTGAGGGAATTTTTAAGATAATAGACTTTTAAAGATTGAAAAAATTAATACATAAATGATAACAATTAACCATGTATTGATAAAATAGACTAAAGCTAATTTAAATCAATGCATAATCAATTATTCAAAGAATATGAAGATACTATAATGAAAATAAAACCATTTTACTCATAGGACAAAAGCCATTAAGAAACCTCAAATTCCATATTCTTCTTTGAAAATACTCGTCCATTCTCCCAGAGATTCCAACCATCTGTTACTCCATTTGAAAAGAATAAAAGTTTACAAAATAAATAATATACAAAAGAGAAAGGATTAAAATATTTCTCTCAATTTCTTGGATCCTATGACTCTGATCTTTCTCATATATTTATACAATGAATGAAGAGTTTGGGCATCACTATTAATTTTTGCCACCTGAAATTTTCCTCCTAAAGAGACGTCAATATCTCTCAAATCGTGCATTGTTTTGGGAAAATTTCTATGTGTAAGGTAAATGGATCCATTTGGGTTCTGGGGTTTCAACCGTTTCTTCAAATTCCTCACGGTTTGGCTGCAATCAGTCCTTCAAAATCGTCTATTTGATCTTAACGCCTTTCCGAATTTTATCTGTTGTTGCTCATAAAATTATTTGTAACAATCCAATATTATTTTTGGATCAATCATCTTGAACCTATTTGGATAATAAAATCAATCCATTATCATATCCGTATCAAATATTTGATAATAGAAACCTGTGAAACAAAAAGAAACCTAAATTAATAACCTAAAAATTGTGAATAAAACAAAATCTAGAACAATAAAATAAAAAATGAATTTAAACTAACTATAAGTTTTAAACAAACATTGTTTATAATTTCCTTTCAAATATGATCTTAAAATTCTAGAAGCTTCAAGTTAATGGAGAAGAGAAAAATATTAATTTTTGGTTTTTTACAAAATTAAACAAATCATAGATAATTATTTATTATTATTTTTATTTTTATTTTGAAATGAGATTCAAAATGAAAAAAAGAATTTAATTAATTAATATCACCAAATGATTTCAAGAAAATGAGAAACTAACCAAGATATTATTGGATGAAGTATTGAACACATTATTCAAAATAGTCAAACTTCCTAATGAGCAAAAGAAAGAACACATAATCATAATTTAAACGAAAGTAAACAGTTGATAAAAATTAACGTTTTTTATTAAATTGATATTTTTATGCTTGTTTTTAACTTTTGACATATACTCGTGTAATGAATGTCTCATACTATAGTGAATGTCTTAAGTTTGTCTCAAAGCAAGCCAAGGTATGGAACTATTTGGAAAGGTTGATTCTGTAGCTCATTATAATTATCAAGATTCGAATGGGGGCCCTTTAAATTTTGTAAAAATTTAGGGGAGTTGTTGGGGCCCAACACTTCCACCCAAGAATATAAGAGAGATAATAAAACTTCGCATTAAATCATCATCATCAACCAACCATCACATAGAACCAGATAATGCTTCCTAAGACTTCTTCAATTTCTACAATTATTCAATTCTTGGAATACTCTAATCCTGTAGATAATATTATTCAGTTTATTCTCTAAAACTTCTCCAAGTTTCACTCCTTGAATCCTCCACAAAAATAAGTTATAGAGAGAATGGTAGACCTTGTACAATTCAAGTTTATTCAGGAGACCGAACTTGTACAGAATGCCCCACGCTCAACATTTAACATCAGATTCTGAAACTCACACAAAAGAAGCTAAAGTCCGTACTATTTCCAATGCAATTTTTCCCATGTCATTTGGATTCTCGATGAATAAGTTATGACTGTTTTACCCAGAACACCTACTTATTGACTAGATTCAGGATTGGTAACAAACCCTATGTTCCACAGAGTGTATCTCCATAATTATAGTGAATCAAGAGCTTAAAATTTTACCATAGGTATCTTGATATGTCTTCTCAATACCATAGCAATTTCACGATCTGAATTGTTCTAGAAAAACAATTATAGCAAAAATGGTAAGATGACACGAAAATAACATACCTTAGAACACATCACCAAAAGAATTCATCCTCCCTTGAAATCCTGCCTTCTTTACTTCTAATTTCATCTAAAATTTGACTTGTGTATCAAATGAATGTATAATGATATTTATTTATACCATTTATGTCACTTCCTTTTAACATTAGGGCCGACCTGACAGTTTATTATTTTGTAATTCTTTTCTTTAATTATCTTCAGGGCCTACATGTACTTCCTTCTTCAATTCACTTTTTCATCTTCAAAGATTCATTACTCCTCAACCATGAGGATCCACGTGACGTGCCACATACCACTGGAAACAACATGATATATACTATCCATCCATGGGTTTGTATTTGCATGTGAATTGTTCTTCATGTCAAAATACATTCATCAATCTTGCGTTTCAAAACCCATGACTAGGGTTGACATCAATGACAACAACCAATATTACAACAATCTCCCCCTTTTTCATTGATGGAAACACTCGTTCTCCCCCTATCATTATGATCCCAATTTCTCTCCCCCTTTGACATCAATGGAAAAGGGTAGGGTTTCTTCCCCTGAGTTTAATCGCAAAAGGTAACTCTCTTCTTTGGGGATGCTCCCCCTGAACATGTGGCACTCAATAATAATTCAGCCTTATTTTTTGTCTTTGAGACTTTTTCTTCTTTAGAATCCTTTTCTGTGGATTCTATATTCTCTCTCTTATTCATGTCTAGGATGTATATGTTGTTCAGTCTTTTTTTTGTAGTTGCAACTAATCTTCTTGAGTTATTTTCTCTGATTTTACATTTTCAGGATACACTCTTACGTTTGACTCCTGAAAATGTAAA
>JASDQU011379170.1:18376-33501 GCA_032191745.1 Picea mariana | reverse complement strand
ATTAGAAATCCATAGCCTGGTTCTCCCACAAGTGAGGATGCTCCTTATTACAAAAAATAATAAGTATTTAAAGACCTCCCACAGGGTAAAACATCCCTGTGGAAGTTATCAAAATTGTTTACATAAATCTGGGAAAATATCCCAAGTCTGACTAAACTAGGAACCTAAAATAAAACTGTATCACACAAATATCTCCTAGACTGCCACATCATGCCCAATGCAATTCGGATATACCTTAAAGGGGTCAAAAATGGACAAGCTAGGAGGATATTTTGTTAATGAAAATGATAAAAATCTAATTCTATAGACTAGCTACAGAATCTTGTGATTCTGTAGCTGGTCTAAATCAAACACAAAATCGCATAAAAAATCAATTCGAATCTTTAAGAAATATATTCAAACTATTGAAAAATATTTGATTGTTGAAAGCATCATTCAAATCGACACGTGTATGCAACTGAACATTCCAAATTGAATGATAACAGAGATGGTTACATTCCTTGTTTAATTCGTCATAACCAATTCGGGTAAACAACATCGCATTGAGAAGTAATGAAATCGTTTTCATATCAAATTGAAATTGATAGAGTTAAACAAATCATAGGCAATCGTTTATGCTGCCGCATCAACAGGAAACACGATCGAATCCATACGAAAACAACAAGATCATTTTCAAATTGATATAACTGTATTAACATAAAAAAACAATCCATGCCATTAGCGAATCAAATCAAAACCAGTATGTAAATTATCACAAACAAAATCATAATGGAATCAATCGGTTGATAACAGGATCTGTAGAACTTGTCCAATCGTTTTTTATTGCTAATTGGGGCAAACAAAATCGATTGACATTTAAGAAATTATTTCTTGAATTCATTTCAAAACGAACTATTAACCAAATTTTCTCATACGAATTCGACAGAGATAACATATGTCGATATGAGTTAACAAACTCGTCTTGAAAATTAAAATCAACAGAGTAGCATCAAGTCTATTTTTGATACAAATCCAATTCATAAAAACAATCGTGCTATCTGAAGATACGCAGCAATCCAGTCAAAAGAAGAGCGAATCGAACAGTTTAAGTTTGACATAGTCATTGTGAATCAAAACAGTTCCATGGTTTCGGCTAAGATATCTTTTTCACAGGCTTAAATGAGAATATCGTTTCCATACAAAACATAGTCGTTCTTTCCAAATCGGAGTCAAACAGAGTTGTATTCCTGATTTAGAAGATTACATCACATAACATATTAAAAGATCATAGCAATTCAAACTCACGAAATCGTTCCAAAATCACACCATAAAAACTAAATTAGAGTTGATATAATCCAACCATAACAAAATCATACCAAATCAAATCATGGTCGTGCTCTAATTTTAGCATAAAAATCTCCTGTACAGGTCAGATACAAAGAAAATCCAAGCGAAAGAAAAAACCATTAATTACATTAACTCACACCAATAGACAAACGAATCAAATCCAATGAAAACCAATCAATTACTAAACTGGGCACAACCAAATCATTTAACCAAATCATAACCTCATTTAATTTTAGCAAAATGAAAACAATGTACAGGATGAACAACATAACCATTTTCGATATGGCTATAACAGATTCATTTCGAACAATAGACAGAGCTATTTGAAAACCAAACTCAATTCATTATATTAATCTAGCGATTCATAGAAAATAATTGATATCGAAATTCATACCTGGATGACGAGCAGACAACTTGATCATGACATTTTGGAATTCACGAAAGCTATAGCCGTTTCGACATTCCTAAATACGATGGAACGAGTGGTTTTCTGCTTCTTATCATTAGCTTGAAGTTTGTCCCTTTGGCTTGTCAATACTGCAACTTGGTTTTACAACGATTTGATTTTTGACTGTAATAAGGGAACATCTATATAGTAGCGTTCCAACCATACATTACATTGGTCACAAGACGACTGTCCGGGCTTCGAAAATGCAGGTGAGGGTTTGGTTGCATAGCTGAGGGTTTTGTTAGGTAGCTTGATCCCTGGGTAACTAGGATTGTTCCTCAGGCAAGGGGTAAATTAGAAACAAAGTCATAGGGTGGCTCGGAGCACAGACCTTGGCAGTAAGGGTACTCACTAACTAGGAAGCGTTCGATGTCAGAGTCCGAGTCTTCACTGAGGGCTATGGGCTTCTGCTCAACACTAGGTTTAGGTTTATTCCTAGCAAGTCTCGATATGAGTCGAGCATTCTTTTTACCTTTGCCGTCGACAGTAGGGTTACATTTAACCTTTTTGCTCACAGGCTTTTTTATAGCCCCAACCTTCTTAATTATAATGTCGGGTAGGTCGATATCAGGGTCGAACGAGGGTTTAGGAGAGGGAAGTTAGGACATGGAAAGGCACGGGTGGCTCGACCTTAGTTTCACTAACCACAGGCTTGTCAACTTGGACAGGCTCTGTATTAGCAAAACCATTTAGAGAGATAAAAGCTTGCCAACTATCACCGTGAAGATTTAAGTGGTGAACAACGATGAGTCTGATTAGGCCCTGTTGGAACAAGCTACTATCGACCTTTTCTCCTTTAAACCTTTTTGACATTTTATAAAGGCTACGCTGGAAGTAAAAAGGCATATTCAATGGATAACACATAAAATTCATTAACAGTCGAAGTTGATAAAGAAAAACCAGTCCATATCGACCCTCACAGGTCACGAATTGTTTAACCACCATCAAAAGATCATTCCATCTTGGTTTAAGCGTGGAAATGGGCATACCTCTATCATAGGATGTGACCTTTCGTGAGACGAACAGTAGTGGCCATGGCACCTCCTCAACTTTAGAGTTTTTGAACCATCATTGGCCCGTGGCTGCTAACCCTGTGGCAGAGCTGATGAACTCTTCACTGATTTTCAGCTGAATTTCACCTACCTTGGCCCTACACCCATCAAAAGTCAGGGTGAACTATTGTGCAACAAATAGATTAAAACCCTCAAACCACTGTACAAAGGTGAGCCAACCATTATCTTGTAAATCTTTGTGGGCGTTATCGAACAGTAGGAAGGCTTGACTACCGTTTGGCTCAATTCACACCACTGGTGCCATGGGGAAGAGCACACGGTAAGTGATGTGAACGAGACAGGGTTTGAATGCAACACACACAGGAGTAGAACACTCGAAGGCTTACCCGATGCTAGCAGAGGTAAAACAGGGATAAGGGAAGGCATCAATGACATCATGCGAACGTGGTGGAGCTATTTCTGTCCATGCAGAATAGTCATTACCAATGGTACAACTGTCAACGCTTTCAACTATTCAAATCACAATGGATATGTGTTATAACTATTCCATTTCAATCAATCAATCGAAAACTTTGGTAAGTTGATAAACCATTCGCGCAATCAAAGTTATGCCATAGTTTTAAAACCAAGCACACAAATAGAAACCAATACCAAGAGTTTGACTATGTGACATGCGTTTTATAGAAGGATTCATACCAAGAGTTTAACCAATGTTTTTTCATATAATCAATATGCCAAGTGGATTGATCAAATAACATGTAAATCCAATCGCCAACGCATTACAAACTCAAACACTCATGAAATGAAATTACATAATCAATCAAATGAGTACATATCAAAAGGTTTATACCAACTGCATAATGATAAGTAAAATGTAAACGCAATGGTCATATCGTCAAGAATGATAACGACAATTCAATAATGATTTTAAATGTGACTTCGAAAGACCAAGTTTTCACGCTTACAGTCGTGAAAACAAAAACGAAGGTAAGTGTGCGAATAGCGCAAAAATAAAAGTGTCGTTTATTTGAGAATCGCGACGAAACATTAAGGTTTGCAAACACTGGTGTAGGAAGCTTATAAGATAGTGGAAAAATGTTAATTGGCTGCCAAAAATGGCGACACACTGGTAGAAGCAGTTATCTCTGCCAAAAGAACAAATTCAGATTTAGGACAACAAAGACAATTCCAACTCAAAAATGACAACCAAAAAATCGTATGAACATCATCATTAACCAACTATTCCAGCAATGTTTTAAAAGATGAAAACTGATAATAGAATTAAGACCAGCGAGTCACGATATTAAAGATAAAATCTCCATTACTGTTGACAGAGCCACTGCTACCAGCAGGCGTCCATAGCCTCGGCAGGGTTGTCATTTAACCCACTCTGACATCTGTATCCTGCCAAGAAGTTTCCAAATCAGAATAAAGGACATTAAGAGGTTTCTTATCTGTAATTTTTCATAAACCCGACATTGCTTCGCTGCCAGTGGGCCTATTTAGTACCCCGACGAAGTTGTCTTGGCGTCGTGCATGCATTTACCTGCTGCCAGCAGACCTGTTCAGCGTCCCGACGGGTTTACAAGCACTTCCCACAGCTCTATTAATAATTTATTTTATTTTGTTTTTCTTGAAATATATATAGTTGAGCGGGGTGACGTTGAAAATCATGATATTTTAACATATTTTTTTAGACCTCATCAGAATTTTTTAGAACTGTCATTTATTAAGATCCAGAGATGTTTCATTTACAAAAACAACTTCCTAAGGCAGGGGGACATCTTCTGAGTCATTCCCTTAAGGAATAGGGACAGCGTAAAAAGATAATAGATGATCATGACAAGCTTTACTCAGAGATCGAAATCAGACAACTTCTTTCAAACAACAGACTTTTTGCCAACACAGATATAAATTTAAAAAATACACAATTGATGTTTATACAAATTTTCTTAACAGTTATTTCAGCAAAGGAATTTTCTGTTTTCTTTGTCTGAATAGCTCAGTATACAGGTATGTGTATTTCCAAAAACACAAACTGATAAACTCAAGGGGAAATAAAAAACGAAAAAGCAAACAAAAAAGCAAACAAAGAAAAATATGTACATAATATACAAGGGTTGTTGTCAGGCAAAGTATATTTTCAAGGCTTGGCCATTCACCGGGTAGGTGTCAAGCTGTCCCTCTAGATTTTGCAATCAAAAAGAACTGGGACCCAACTTTTCAGCAATTAAAAATGGTCCAAGCCATAAGTTCTGAAATTTTGTGTGCTCTCCCTTTCCCTCATGCGGTTTGTCCCATTTTAAGACGAGATCGCCTACTTCGAAATTCCTATCAGAAGCAGAGTTAGAATCGAACCAACTTTTAACCAATAGTTGATGCTGATCTAACTTACGTTTATCTTGGGCTCTTACCTCTTCTAGCTTCATCAAAGCATTAATTCAGTTTTCCAAAGGTGGATAATCTTCTTCTTGGATTTTTTGTGACAACTGAATTGAAGGAAGAAGAATGTGAGGTGGCAGAATTGTTTCTCTACCATAAACGAGAAAAAAGGGGAGTTACCTACAACAGCTTTTGGTGTTACCCTATCAACCCATAGCGCATTTAACAATGAATTGTGCCATTTTTTGTGATTTTCAACCACCGTTCTCTTGATAATTTTAATCAAGTTCTTGTTTGTTGATTCTGCCAATCCGTTGCCCTAGGGGTAATAGCTAGCAGAATACTTTAGTTTGATTCATTTTTCCAAAGCGAACTCGCTCATCTCAAGAGAGGAAAAGTAAGAAGCATTATCGAATACTAAACAGTCAGGGATACCAAAACGAGTGATAATATTCGAGTTTAGAAAGGAAATAACCTGACTGGTGTTGACAGTTCTTAACGCGGCAGCTTCAAACCACCGGGTAAAGTAATCCGTGGCTGTCACAATAAAATTTTGTTGTTGTGAGGATGGGGGGTTGATTGGACCTATGATATCAAGTCCCCACTATTGAAAAGGAGAGTCTACTGAAACGGGTTGCAAAGGAAAGGCTAGTTTTTGTAACCGCCCTGATGCTTTCTGACAAATGGAACATTTACGACACAAGGCATGGGCATCTCTGAAAAGCGTGGGCCAGTAATAACCGGCTCTTAAAACCTTATGGGCAGTGGTGTCACCACCAAAATAACCACCAGCTTCCCCTGCATGCAACTCTAGCAAGACTTTTTTTGCTTCGTCTTTTTCAAGACAGCGCATCAGTACGTCGTCAAAACTTTGACGAAACAAGATACCATTAACCAGATGAAAGGAGGCAGACTTTAATCTCAACGCTCTTCTTTTAGCAGGATCTAGGTGACGGGGGGCTGACCCATGTTCAACACAGAATCTTATATCGTCATACCAAGGACTGACAGAGTTTTGTGCGCAACAGATTAGATTTTGATTGTGTTGTCCTAGGTTTGACGTATCACTTTCTTCTTGTTGTCCTGCTGCTAAATCAAAAACTAACTTGCATAACCCTTAGCCTCTCACTATCTGAGCTGGGGTGATTTCTAATTCGTACTCCTGCAAGGAGGTGACCCAGTTATCTCTCTTTTCACCTAGTTCCTTCTGCACTAACAGGTTCCTGATGGCTGGGTAGGGGACAATGAATTTCATCCTAGAATTCAAAAGATAGGACCGGAAGTGCTTGACTGCTTTGAAAACAGCGTAAGCTTTCCGATCTACCGCTGGGTAATTAAGTTCAGCGCGTTTGAAAGAAGAGCTCATAAAGGCAATGGGTACTTCATTGTTTTTGACATTCTTCTGGGTTAGGACGACAGCATAAGAACGATCTGAAGAAAAAGTGTAAAGTGTAAAGTCTTGAGAAAAATCGGAGTTCATGAGAAACAGAGCGTCTATTATGGCCTTCTTTATTGCATTGAAGACTTTATTTTCTAGGGGTCCCCAGTGATATTGGGTGTCTTTCTTAATTAGGTTCTGCAAGGGTCTGACCATTTCAGAGAAGCTGGGGACAAATCTTCTCACAAAATTAATCTGGCCTAAGAAAGACTGCATAGATTTTTTGGATGTAGGAGGGGGAAGTTTTGCAATGACCTAAGTCCTTTCGGGGTCGATAATCATCCCTTCACTTGACACAATAAACCCTAGGAGTTTACCTTGTTCTACTGCAAAGATGGATTTTTTAGGATTCAAGGAGATGCCATATTTACGACATCGCTGTAGAATGGCTCGTAAGTGAGCTAGATGATCGTTTTTGTTTTTAGAAAATATGGTAACATCATCTAAGTAAACTACGACGGACTGATTGATTAGGCCTCGGAAAGCAGTGTCCATTGCTCTCTGGAAAGTGGCTCCAGCATTAATCAATCGAAAGGGCATTTTTCGATAAGCATAAGTGCCCCACGGGGTACGGAAAGTAGTTTTAAGTTGGTCTGGTGGAGACATCAGGACTTGGTTGTATCTTGAGAAACCATCCAGTAAGGATAGCCTCTCAGAACCAGATACCTGTTGAAGGATCTGTTCCATGGATGGGACAGGATAGTTGTCTTTATCAGACGCTCTATTAAGGTTTCGGAAATCGACGCAAAGTCGGATTTCCCCACTTTTCTTCCGGACTGGGACACGGTTCGAAACCCATTTAGTGTGCCTAACAGGAAAAATTATCTTAGCATTTAGGAGCTTATTCAATTCTTTTTGAATGGTCGGTTCGAGCTTAGGGTGCATTTTCCTCAATTTGTTGAAAGGGTAAGGTTTGGGGCGTCATAGGAATGACATGTTGTATGATGTTAGGGTCGAAAGTTTTAAGGTCATCATACGTCCATGCAAAGAAATCTTTAAATTCTTTGAACAATTTAATAAATGCAACTTTTTCTTGTTCAGAACATCCTAGCCCTAGATTAATGCACTGCGGATTGTCCTTAGTTCCTAAGTTTACGTTTTCATAAGATAACGAGGAACTATTGGTTTTACAGTTGACCGACTTTTTAAATTTATCTTGAAGATCATAAAACTTCTCTAATCTAACTATAGATTTAGGGATCGATTTCACCATACCCGATGAAGATTCAAGAGTTCTTGGATCTCGTATTACCATGAAATCGCGTAAATTATCGCCGTGTGTGTGTTCGTCTATCACCGCGCCTTGAAAAGTTTCTTCCATGTGCAGAAAGTTAATAATCTATTGATTGCCGTCAAAGACTCTCCAGTTCGTGATGTTGTCGGGAACGAATGTACGGAACAACAGTTCGACGGAGAATGCATCCGGGGACAAGCCTTCTGCAGGAAGAAGTTTAGAAGCTACATTAGCTAATAAATCTGCTTCAACATTATTCAATCTAGGAATGGAACTTATATTGAAAGCATCAAATTTATTCATTAAATTCCATACCTTGGATTGGTAGCTTTTAAGATGCGAAGACAGACAGTGGATAGAATATCTTACCTACCTAACCACTATTTCAGAGTCGCCAAAGACGGTCAAATTTTGAATGTTCATATCTAAAGCTTTTCTGAGACCTTGCAGTAACGCCCCATATTCTACAGTATTATTAGTACATTCAAATTCCAACCTACATGCAATTAATGTTTTGTTACCTGCCGGATCGATAATGACGTAGCCTACGCCAGCTCCTTCTTTGGACTTTGACCCGTCGAAATAAAGAGACCAAATTTGATTTCCATCGGGTACATGATACCATTGCATAGAAGTTGTTGGCTGCATGTATGCTACAATCTCAGACTGTTGTTCTAGATTGGTGATAGCTGAAGCCTCGTCCATGAAATTGTCGAAGAAGGTGTCCATTCCTTGTACTTCGGGTGAATCAGCAGAAGGTGTAAATGGTTCGTTGGGATCGTTCAAATCTGTGACCGTGAACTTAAGGTAGCGTTCACAATTTACCTTGATCTTGTTAGGATTGTCGTTTTCTGGAAGCCATAGATGAGACCAATCTGTCGCAAAATAACCGTGTAGTTGCTCCAACCAGTCCCTGCTTAAAAATAGACCATACACTTCTGGAATATCCACAACAATTATATCAATGACTTGATGAACCTTGGGGTTAAACAATAATCTTATTAGCACATTCTTTAGTTCGCCTATAACTTTAACATTGGTCCGATCAAGTTGTATGATTTTTAAGGTGGAGGGTTCAACTTCAACGTTAATCTTCTGGAAAACAGACCATGGCATCACATTTGATGACGCTCCTGAGTCTACCATACAATTGTGCACATTTCTATTAAAGATTTCTAAAGTTAACAAAAATGGAGGTACATTTTTGCGAGTACTAAGAGTGGTAGCTTGTGGCTTTTTACTCGCGGTTTCTAAAGCTACTTTATCTACATTATTTACATTATTTACATTACTTACAGGAAGGCTTCCTTTATCTTGAGGATCAGGATTGTTTTTGGTGGAAGTCTTCTGGGGAACTTTGTTCTGCACAACCTTGTTACCACTTGAATTACCATTTTTGCCATTCTCTGAGATATTCTGTAACATTTTTTGTAGCAGAAATGGAAATTTCAATAACTCATAAATAGAAATGTTAGCTCTCAACTTTTTAAGATCTTCAACTACATCATAATATAAGTTGGGGTTCACATTACTCTGTTTAGTGTCAGTTGGTTTAGATTGCTTTCGAGGCGAAGTTGTAGTGTTTTTGGAAGAAGGTTTGTTTGTTGTCTTACTCCTGGTATTATAGGGATGTACTGTCTCGAAGTTAGCTTGAAAGATGCTATCCGAGAAGTGTCCAAAAATGTTTGGAGAAGAATCCTCCTCTTGAACTGTCTCTTGGTCAAATACCTCCTTAGGAATCTCAGGAGGCATCAAGTTATCTTGGGCTTCTAGAATTGTTTGAAGGGCGCATTGCAGACTTTCTAGATTTAGGCCTTTGGTGGTTGGATTAGGTCAGTTGGTGGGAAAAGGCTTCCAGAACGGGGGTTTGTAAGGCCCTTTGCTCGAGGAAGCTTCTTCGGTCGTCCTTTTTAAGTCTATAACTTGATTTGACAGTTTTTGAACAACTTTAGTTAAGTTTTCTAAATCAGAGCTTTCAGGTTGTGTTTTACTTTGAGTGGGTCTGGGGAGGATTTCAATCTTCTTTTTGGAAGAAGAACTAGTCTCTGTTTCGTTGCTAGTAGAGTCTTTAAGACTAAGTATGTATTTTTCAATTTGGTTGGCCTCCTCGAAGGCTTCTAACAACGTGGCTTTCTTATATCGTTTAACCCAAATAGACATACTTTGATGCAAAGCTTAGTGTAGTATGCTATTATAAGATTCTCGGCGGGCATGGAATCCGCAGGAATTCGGTTTTTAAGTGTTAAGAATATTTGATTAAAGTATTTAACCTTTTCTTTTGGGTTCATTCTTAAGCTAGAAAGGTCCATGACTAGGACTTTTGGAGGCTTACCGTCTCCGAACTTTTCCAAAAAGCATGACTCAAACTTTTCCCAAGACACGATGGTATGGGGTTGCTGGGAAAAGTACCATGTGGATGCATTGCCCTCGAAAGTATAGGGGAACAACCTACAGACAACGTCTTCATGTTCGACATTGCGGAGTCTTATGGCTAACATTAACTTTTTAATGTGATCTTCAGCGATCTGTTTTGAGTCAGGGTCAAATTTGGGAAGCCATTTCTCTGGGTGTTTAGGTAAAGGATGCTGAGCTCTAGGTACAGTTACGGCGTCCTGATCAAGCCAAGGTCTAGAAGGGTTGTTCTGATTTGCCATTGGTGTAGTGGGTGTGGAAGGCGGAGAAGGGGAACTGCCTTCGTCAGAGGAACATCCTCTCGAAGAGGAAGGAGATGATGGAGGTGGTGAAGGAGGTATCCCAGATCCTCCTGCAGCAGGATTTAAGATTGGATCTGTAGGATTCACAATGAGATCAATGCCTCCTAATTGTTCTCTGATATCATAGAAATCAAAAGGTTGGTCCAATGGATGATTAGGCTGCCTCAAACAGGCTAAGGCACTATGAGTTCTTATAAGAGATTGACAGACAATCTCTTGTATGTCACCACCTGTAGGATTAGGGGTTGTTGGCTCAATTGTGATCCATGGATCGTTGGTTGAAGTGATTGTTGTTTGAAGGGGAATATTATCGTTCAAATGGCTTCTAGTCACTATAGGTGAGTGATTAGGTGGTGGAGGAGTCTTGCAACCGCCTCATGCCATTAATTAATTTCAGGCCCTCCTTCTAGCGCCATTTGTTGATGGGCAAAATTGATCGTCCGTCAACTAGGAGAGTGGAACTGGTCCGGGGTTGTCTAATAACCCAAGCCATTTGGGATGAACCACCCTAACAGGTTTAGCGGCTCCGTTAGCCGATCTAAGTCCTACAAAAACAAAAGAAAACTACTCTAAATTAACTAATCTAACAAAAATAACTATTAAAACAAACTAAACTAATATAACTATTCTATATATACAATCTACTATCTAATACTATGCTAACTCTAAGAAATTAAATATCTAACTACTAGTAGAAATAAATCTTATTCACAAAATGTACAATATTAACAATTTACAGATTTGAATGAAAACCTGAAAAACTCATTTGGATTATGTCCTAAGACAGCGAGAGCTATTGTTTTTTGATTTTATAATTTTATGAAAGGAAATAAAATAAAAACTAACTAAACTAAAACAACTAATATACTAACTCTAACTACAAATATAAACTACACATATATCTAACTAAACTACTTAAATTGTACTAACAAACTAACTATTAAATACTAAAAAAAACAAACTGACCTGAAGTAACGCTCCAGGTTTGTCTTGTATGTAATGATTTTCTTAGCTGATTGGAGGGAGGAAACCCGCACCGAATTATCCAGGAGCTCGTCGTAAACAATAAGCTGCAGTGCTATTCAAATATGATTACAGGACAAACAAGACATAAAAATTACAACAATCTTATGATTTATAAATCTTCACAGTTAGATAAAACTGTATGCAAAGATCTATCAAAATGATTCAATTAACGAAGAAGAGAAATCTATGATTCATTAACTGAAACAAAGTAATTGTTGTATTTTTTAAAAACAATGAAAGAGATCAGATATGGATAACACATTAATCAAATCACATCATCCTTCAATAGATTATGATAGCTAAAGTAGTCCATAATCAACTGCAAAGTGACATGCGTAAACTTGAGACAAAAGATTGATATATTGAAAGCAAAAGATGTAGCAAAACATCAACTCTTGTCTCACTTTGTATTAGAAATCCATAGACTGGTTCTCCCACCAGTGAGGATGATCCTTATTACAAAAAATAATAAGTATTTAAAGACCTCCCACAGGGTAAAACATCCCTGTGGAAGTTATCAAAATTGTTTACATAAATCTGGGAAAATATCCCAAGTCTGACTAAACTAGGAACCTAAAATAAAACTATATCACACAAATATCTCCTAGACTGCCACAGCATGCCCAATGCAATTCGGATGTACCTTAAAGGGGTCAAAAATGGACAATTTAGGAGGATATTTTGTTAATGAAAATGATAAAAATCTAATTCTATAGACTAGCTACAGAATCTTGCGATTCTGTAGATGGTCTAAATCAAACACAAAATCGCATTAAAAATCAATTCGAATCTTTAAGAAATATATTCAAACTATTGAAAAATATTTGGTTGTTGAAAGAATCATTCAAATCGACACTTGTATGCAACTGAACAATCCAAATTGAATGATAACAGAGATGGTTACATTCCCTGTTTAATTTGTCATAACCAATTCGGGTAAACAACATCGTATTGAGCAGTAATGAAATTGTTTTCATATCAAATTGAAATTGATACAGTTAAACAAATCATAGGCAATTGTTTATGCTGCCTCATCAACAGGAAACATGATCAAATCCATACGAAAACAACAAGATCATTTTCAAATTGATATAACTGTATTAACATAAACAAACGATCCATGCCATTAGCGAATCAAATAAAAACTGGTATGAAAATGATCACAAACGAAATCATAATAGAATCAATCGGTTGATAATAGGATCTGTAGAACTTGTCCAATCGTTTGTTATTTCTAATTGGGGCAGACAAAATCGATTGACATTTAACGAAATTATTTCTTGAATTCATTTCAAAACGAACTATTAACTGAATTTTCTCATACGAATTCGACAAAGATAACATATGTCGATCTGAGTTAACAAACTCGTTTTGAAAATTAAAATCAACAGAGCAGCATCAGGTCTATTGTTTATATGAATCCAATTCATAAAAACAATCATGCTATCTGAAGATATGCAACAATACAGTCAAAAGAAGAGCGAATTGAACAGTTTAAGTTTGACATAGTCGTTGTGAATCAAAACAGTTCCATGGTTTTGGCGAAGATATATTTTGCACAGGCTTAAATGAGAATATAGTTTCCATACAAAACAGAGTCGTTCTTTCCAAATCGAAGTCGAATAGAGTTGTATTACTGATTTAGAAGATTACATCACATAACATATTATAAGATCGTAGAAATTCAAACTCACGAAATCGTTCCAAAATCACACCATAAAAACTAAATTAGAGTCGATATAATCCAACCATAACGAAATCATACCAAATCAAAACATGGTTGTGCTCTAATTTTAGCATAAAAATCTCCTGTACAGGTCAAATACAAAGAAAATCCAAGCAAAAGCAAAAACCATTAATTACATTAACTCACACCAACAGA
Organism: Picea mariana; assembly: GCA_032191745.1. Taxonomy (NCBI): domain Eukaryota; kingdom Viridiplantae; phylum Streptophyta; class Pinopsida; order Pinales; family Pinaceae; genus Picea; species Picea mariana. The sequence continues at coordinate 20,038 of JASDQU011379170.1, read as the reverse complement.
CAAACGAATCAAATCCAATGAAAACCAATCAATTGCTAAACTGGGAACGACCAAATCATTTAACCAAATCATAACCTCATTTAATTTTAGCAAAACGAAAACAATGTACAGGATGAACAACATAACCATTTTCGATATGGCTATAACAGAGTGATTTCGAACATTAGACAGAGCTATTTGAAAACCAAACTCAATTCATTATATTAATCGAGCGATTCATAGAACGGAATTGATATCGAAATTCATACCTGGATGACGAGCAGACAACTTGATCATGACATTTTGGAATTCATGAAGGCTATAGCCGATTCGACATTCCTAAATACGATGGAACCAGTGGTTTTCTGCTTCTTATCATTAGCTTTAAGCTTGTCCCTTTGGCTTGTCAATACTGCAACTTGGTTTTGCAACGATTTGATTTTCGACTATAATAGGGGAATGTCTGTATAGTAGCGTTCCAACCATACATTACATTGGTCACAAGACGACTGTCCGGGCTTCGAAAATGCAGGTGAGGGTTTGGTTGCCTCACCGAGGGTTTTTTTAGGTAGCTTGATCCCTGGGTAACTAGGATTGTTCCTCAGGCAAGGGGTAAAATAGAAACGAATTCATAGGGTGGCTCGGAGCACAGACCTTGGGAGTAAGGGTAATCACTAACTAGGAAGCGTTCGATGTCAGAGTCCGAGTCTTCACTAAGGCCTATGGGCTTCTTCTCAGCACTAGGTTTAGGTTTATTCCTAGCAAGTCTCGATATGAGTCGAGCATTCTTTTTACCTTTGCCATCGACAGTAGGGTTACCTTTAACCTTTTTTCTCACAGGGTTTTTTATAGCCCCAACCTTCTCAATTATAACGTCGGGTAGGTCGATATCAGGGTCGACCGAGGGTTTAGGAGAGGGAAGTTAGGACATGGAAAGGCATAGGTGGCTCGACCTTAGTTTCACTAACCACAGGCTTGTCAATTTGGACAGGCTCTGTATCATCAAAACCATTTCGAGAGATAAAAGCTTGCCAACTATCATCATGAAGATTTAAGTGGTGAACAACGATGAGTCTGATTAGGCCGTGGTGGAACAAGCTACTGTCAGCCTTTTCTCGTTTAAACCTTTTTGACATTTTATAAAGGCTACGCTGGAAGTAAAAAGGCATATTCAATGGATAACCCATAAAATTCATTAACAGTTGAAGGTGATAAAGAAAATCCAGTCCATATCAACCCTCACAGGTCACAAATTGTTTAACCACCATCAAAAGATCATGCCATCCTGGTTTAAGCGTGGAAATGGGCATACCTCTGTCACAGGATGTGACCTTTCATGAGATGAACAATAGTGGCCATGGCACCTCCTCAACTTTAGAGGTTTTGAACCATCGCTGGCTCGTGGCTGCTAACCCTATGGCAGAGCTGATGAACTCTTCACTGATTTCCAACTAAATGTCACCTACCTTGGCCCTACACCCATCAAAAGTCAGGGTGAACTATTGTGCAACAAATAGATTAAAACCCTCAAACCACTGTACAAAGGTGAGCCAACCATTATCTTGTAAATCTTTGCGGGCGTTATAGAACAATAGAAAGGCTTGACTACCATTCATCTCAATACATCACTTACCGTGTGCTCTTCCCCATGGCACCGGTGGTGTGAATTGAGATGAATGGTAG
>JASDQU011379169.1:0-22009 GCA_032191745.1 Picea mariana | reverse complement strand
GAGATAGTCGGTCATGTAGTAGTTCCACTTGATATGCACTGCATTTATGCTGAAGGAAGGCCAACCCCTACCTTCTCCGACTTCATTGAGTTAAGGTCAGTCACATACTGGCATGGCCATGCCACTATCGACAACAGAGATTTCATATCAAGTTGTTCTTGACTCTTCCACCAATCCCGATCCTGTTACCTCACCAACGGACGAGGAGGATCTTGTTCTTAGGCCTGTATGGGCCACCTCGTTGTCTTGTTCGCATGATTGGCTACATGAGACTTTTCCTTCGGATGAATCCATCCTTGAAGCCATGAATGGTTCCGAGATACCTTGGGATGATATGCATCATCGATCGTATTTCCTCCCAAGTCTTGAAAGAATCAAGAAAGATGAATTTCGATCTACCCTGAGTGAGATAGTCGGTCATGTAGTAGTTCCACTTGATATGCACTGCATTTATGCTGAAGGAAATATGGCGAGTATTTCTCCTACCGTCTCGATCGATATCTCTCGTACCCCTGGCAAGATTGTTCACGTAATATACGTGCAAGTTGTTTGCCAGAAGAAATTATGATCTACACCAAACACTTCAAAGAATTTTGAGACGTATTCACTTGGTCATATGAAGAGATGCCAAGGATCGACCCTCGTATTGTCGAACATGAGATTAGAACTTACCTGGATGCTAAACCTATTCGACAATGTCTTAGAGCTATAAATCCCAGGAAGGCCCCTGCTATTAAAGCAGAGGTGGAGAAGCTACTTAACGCTAGCTTCATCTACCTAGTTCCTTTGATTGAATGGGTATCTAACCTCGTTCCCATGAATAAAAAGCAAGGAACCATCCGTGTGTGTATGGAATTTCACGACCTGAACAAGTTTTGTCCTAGAGATAACTTCCCCATGCCTTTTATTGATCATATTCTCGATGAGTATGCAGAAAGCAAGATATTTTATTTTATGGACGGATTTTCAAGGTATAACCAAATCCAGATCAAACCTGAGGACCAACACAAGACAACATTTATATGTCCTTGGGGTAATTTTGTATACTGGAAAATGCCTTTCGTCCTTAAAAACACCAAAGAAATCTTCCAACGTGCCATGACTTTTTATTTTCATGATCTCAAGCATATAGTCGAAGCCTACCTTGATAATCTTGTTGCTCAATCTCGCAAGAGAGTAGATCATGTCATACACCTTTGGCTAGTTTTTGAAAGATGTTGTTACTATAGAATCCGGTTAAACTCTCACAAATGCATATTTTGCATTAAGTCTGGTCCTCTCTTAGGATTTTTAGTTTTCGATATCGGGATCATTGTAGATCCTCTTAAGGTTGAGGAAATACTTCAGTTTCCTCCCCCGCGCAAGATTAGACAACTTCAAGGTTTACAGGGGAATGCTAACTTTCTACGTCGGTTCATAGTGAGTTATGCCAATATCACTAAGGGTTTCATGCGCCTCTTGAAGAAGGACACCCTTTTTATCTAGGATGAGCGAACCCAAGAGTCTTTCGACACTTTGAAGAAAGCCTTGGTATCTACCCCTTTGTTGAAATCCCCTAATTACAATAGAGATTACTTGTTGTATATTGTTGCATCTAAAGAGACAATTGGTATGGTTCTAGTTCAGGAGGATGATGAGCTCCATGAGCACGTCATCTACTATAATAGTCGAAATTTAGTCAGTCCTGAGCTTAATTACTCTCACGTTGAAAATCTAGCTTTGGTTTTTGTTCACACAGTTCAACGTTATGTCACTCTATATTTATTTGCAAGACTACTATGGTTGTTGATGTCAATTAGTTTCAATACATCCTTACCAGTCATATCATAGGGGGGAAATATAATAAATGGATTTTCATCTTACAAGAGTTCGATCTTGACTTTGCTTCGGCCAATTCCAAGAAATTGCTAGTTTTTGCATATTTAATATCTATTTTTCCACGATTAGACGATGATGTTATCCATGTTGATTCATTTGCGAACGAACACATTTTCCTTGTCTCGTTGTCTAACCCTTGGCATGGAGACATTGTTTTGTATATTCAAACTTTGAATTTTGCTCAGCATCTCTCACGAGATGATTGACGGCATGTTAGATACCATGCCAAAATATATACCATCGTCGGTGACACTTTGTATTGCCAAGGAATAGACAATATCCTGCATCATTTCTTAACTCACAAGGAAGCCGAGTCAGTCCTAAATGATTGCCACAAAGGGGCTTGTGTTGGTCAGCTATCCGGGCTTGTGATAGCCCAAAAAATCCTGTGAGTTGGTTATTTATGGCCTAATATCTTTAAAGATTGTATCAAAGTGGTTAAGAAGGGTCACCCCTACCAAGTGTTCACTCAGAAAATGCACTCGCACCCATCCCCTCTTCACCCAGTCATTATCGTTGGTCACTTCACCAAGTGGGGGGTAGATTTCATCGATTGCAACCCAAATTTGATTAGGGGGCATCAACACATTATCGTGGCCATCGACTACTTTACTAAGTAGGACAAGGCCATGCCTATCATAAAATCCTATGGGAAGACTGCAGCCTTCTTCGTGCTCAACCAAATTATCATCTGGTTCGGTACCATTTTCACTGATCATGGCAGTTACTTTCAGAATGAAATGATGGTAGAACTAGAATCTAAGCTGGGGTTTAGACATGGTCATTCATCTCCTTATTACCCCTAGGAAAATGGACAAGTAGAGGTCGTCAACAAGTCTCTCAAGACCATTTTGCAAAAAAATGTTAATCAGAGTAATTCCAATCGGAACATCTTGTTATATCCAGTGCTTTGGGCATATAGAACATCAGTTAAGACTACCACCGGTTTTTCCCCCTTTCAGTTAGTGAATGATGTGGATTCGATCCTTCCTCTTGAATGTGAAACCCCTTCTCTCAAATTGTAAGTCGAGCTCCTACCTAACACTTCATATTTAGAGCGACACCTTGTGCACTTAGAGATTCTTGGCGAGCAACGTCAAGACACCTTTATGGCTATCAAGGCAAACAAGAAATGTGTCAAGGTTCAGTACGACAAGTTTGTCTATCCTCGGTTGTATACTGAGGGTGACTTGGTCCTCTTGTATGACTAAGCCAAAGAACTACTAGGGATAGGCAAGTTTAAACCCATGTGGCATGGTCCCTACATCATGCAACATGTTATAGAAAAAGGAGCCTACGACTTAGAAGATTATGAAGGGAATAAATTGGTCAAGCCCAGAAATGGGATCTACTTGAAAAGGTACTACGCTTGAGCCCTAGGCTTGGGAGGAACGCTCTGTATACTAATGTAAATTTAGTGTATATACATCTATTTTCCCGTTTTCTTTTGTCTTTGGCTTGCTTATCGAGTTTTCCTTTTGTTGGCAGATGTCAACGGAGTCTTTGGTCTACCTAGGATTTGCAGACGGAGCCATTCGTCATAAACAGAACTTGGCTTCCGCTGCTTGGGTTGTTTACTCACCCAAGGGTCTGCTGGTGTCTTCAGGTGACATATGCCTAGGGCCATCCACAAATAATGTGGATGAATATAGCGCCATCATAGAACTTTTGCACGATGTTATCTCGCATGGTATTCACTCTTTAGAAGTTTGCCTAGATTCCTAGTTAGTAGTATCTCAGTTGAACGGTCGTTACCATGTGAGTGATCCTACTTTACTCTGTTGATTCCTATGGGTATGTCTTTTAGAGCGACAATTTGATTTTATTACATATTATCACATTCCTAGGAGTTCTAATCATGTATCTGATGCCTACGCTAATTATGTTCTAGATTGGAATTTGTCACATTAATAAAGCAAAGAAAACCATTAAATCAATGTACACATTGTAAGATATAAGCAAAGACGAATATCCCTTTTTATATATTTCAAAATATCGTATTTATATTACAAAATTGGGGCTAAAACCCTCAATACACATATACAACTGGTATACATATCCCACGACATTTATGCCTGAGGTGTCGGATGTGTGTCATGGTAGAAAACCATGGCATTTGTGAGACACTGAAAGAGTCATACCCATGATCTAGGTACACAAACCACCTGTCGTTGCATGGCTTCAGGTAGATCCTCTACCTGAACCATAGGAATCCTCTGTGTCAAACGAGACAGGTTGCCTTGCACATTTTGCAGGACTCTCTTCGCTTCTCCTCATGTCACCTCATCTCCCAGGTTCCTCTGTCTATGTATAAGGAATCCCTCTGGTCGTCATGGATCCACATCTGCGATTACACAAGTGCCTAGTTAATGTCTAAGCACCATCCAAAAAAAACAAAATTGCTCCTTAAATACAAAAATATAAAAAAAATGAAATATTTAAAAGCTTGTTACCTATATCACCGTAGGAGGCCCCTGGTGGAAGTGGCATATCTAGATATCCTCTAAAATCAATCCTCGCATAGGGATAGTCGTCCAGAGAAATGAATTTCGACCGCCACAAGAAGAAAAAATCATCATTGTAGGGTGTTGATACCCTACCTCCCCTCTATCGTCTCATGACCTTGATCCACCGTGACATGGTTGGATCACGTGGTTCTCTAGGAAATGTCTCCACTCTAGGGCCCAGACCTAGAACCCGCTTGAAAAAGAAGCTACAAAGGATAAAGGAAAACCCAAAGTTTCACTTACTCACATGTTTGCACTTTGTCAACTAACCTTTCATATTGGTCAGCAGTGAGGTACACTAGTCATAGACAGTGGGTCTAGCACACTCTACTGCATAAAACATAAGAGGTCTCAATGCTTGATGCAACAAGGCCGAACCTATGATCCTGGTAAGAATGAGCACAATGATCTTCAAACTGAGGTTACATATTTCCCGAATGGGGACTTGGCTTCCCACCTTGGGAGTCCCTGCTACACAGTGGGCATCGATATACTCCTCGATATTCATCCCACTCCCTACTCCGCGTGACTTGAGGTTTACAACCTCCCCTCAGCATGATAGACCAATCAAGAAGTAGATTTCCTCTACTTTGATCCTCAATGGTTGTCCATCGAGGATAAAGGTTTCGCTATCAGGGTCCCAGTAATCCACCAACATCTCCAACGACCTCACTTGGGCCCTCATTCCTTTGAGAGCCCAAAATTTGTACAAGCCACATCTTTTTAGAGCCTCTTGAGCCACCGGATCTCAATCCATAGCTGCATATACATCCTCATTCTCTCGTTCTGTCCATTCCAAGACCATCCTTCAAAAAACAAATCAATTTTTGAGTTATAACCCCGCTTTTTGGCCATTTGTGTACCTGTACGCAGCTTTCTTTGCACATAGTCGCATGTAGGGATTAATACATCCTACCTATGGTTCACACAAGAGTGTATACCTTGCCATACACGCGACCTAAACAAAGGCAACCTGCATATACCGAAAATCCTACTTTATGCCCTCAAAAACTAAAAAATTGGAACCTAATTCAAAAATGTAATCCACTGAATTTGAAGAGGATGAGATGAAGAGTTACCTGATCCAGATGGTTCGTGATTTCTTTTCCTATTGCTCCCACAATCGCCATTTGAATCTTGGAGGTATTTTGGTCCAAATTGCACTATTTTGGGTAAAAATCAAAATGATATAGTAATTTTTTATTTTATTACTATTTATAAGCTATTTTTACCCACTTTATATAGTTTCATGCTATTTTTTCACCTAATGGACTAATTTAAGACTGGTTTTGAGATGGCTTTTGTAGTTTTTACTCATTTTTATTATGGATTTCGACATCATGATTAGTCGTTCATCACTTCGAGAAGTTTTTTTCATAACCTAGCATATAGGATAGGTATCCACTCCATCGTGCATTTTTGCATTATCCTTCGACTACCATTTTTTACGCCTTCGGTACAAACCCATTTTGCTACACAGAACCTTCTGTCTTTTATAAGTAGTGTCGCTAATAAATAGTAGAGACTTACCAAACATGGGTGCCCTAGTTAGATCCCCTTTGTCATTTGGTGCCCATGTCGAGTTTTTCCTTAGGATCGGGAGTCTATTATAACCTAATACATGAATTTATGATGAGCCTCATTTTTCACTCGTGCATATGTGGCCTTATTCCCCATGGACTCCCAAACATGAGTCTTAATTAAGCTATTTTTTGACTCGTCTAAAAAACCAAAAATATTGCCAAGTGATTTGTCCCTTTCACACTCATTAAATTGGATTTGAAAGGTCATGAGTCTTAGTTAAGCTCTTTTCTGACTCGTTATCAAAAATAGAAAAGATTTCCGAGTGCACTTATCTTTTTCACACTCGTAAATTGGATTTGAAAAGACGTCTATTTGGCACAAGTTTACCCTTTTTTAACACCAAGTAGACTAAACGACATAAAAAAGGATATTTTTGGCGTTATGTTGTGATTGCATCTCATGCCCTCGCTTGCAATATTGATCCTTTAGTCGGTTCTCTCTTTGCATTATAAACCATTGTCTAAGCAGTTTTTGCATCCTCAACCAAGCAGAGCCTTGTTTATATCATTCGCAATTTAACATCTTATACCTTGGAGGGAACACCACCCTGAGTGTCCATCTCCTGCATGCATTTCCTTGCATTGAGCATAGGTAAGTTCCACTACTGGAACTAGTTTTTCTTACTTGCGACACTCATTTCCTCCTCTGTATCATAGCATTCATTTGTTATGAAAAGAAAAAAAAAGACAGGCGGGAAGGGAGCACTATATTATAATTGGCAGTAGTCATGTTGCCTTTGAACATAGCACAAAATTATTGATTCCTTGTGTCATCATAATTTTGGGTTTAGCATGGCCTTAGGAAGATAATCTCATTATAGAGTTTTCTTTACCGACTGGTTACTCTTCTAGTCCCTATAGAGAATGTTATTGATGCCTCCTACATCTAATAGTTACATCATTGAGTCTATGCTTCCAGAGTCCACCATACGTCTCATGCTCTTGCTCAAAGGAATTCTATCAACCTGTGTCGGCCACTCCTCAGAAATCTTGACTTTTCATGTCGGCCATACCCTCAGTTTGTCTTAGAATCACATGATACTATGGTCTTATCATGCACCCTGGCCCTACTTTCATCATGGCTAGGTCACCTTGAACCCAACAATCAACATGCCATCATTGGTCGTTGATTGGGTGGTTTCCTTTATGTTCGATGGAAAGAAATCTATTCACACTCTGGGATTCGTGTAGTGTCTTGGATGCCATTAGCCTTATTGGTAGTTTCCTCGCCTTTGTCAACAGTTTTCATCATTGTCTTCTATTCAGAGGGTCTTTTTCGTATACTGCTTGCATTTGGTACATGTGAAATACACACAGGTTTGTTGGCTTGTGAACATGCTCTTCGTCCGATCTCCACCAAATCATGAAGCTCCTTCTTTGTTCCTCATGCTGACTGATGAGAGATGCCTTAATGCTCTCCTTTCAGCAGGTATCTTTCCATATACTTCAACTCATTTATTTTGGATATGGGACCTAGAGTTTTATGAGTACCTTGAGGATTCCAGTCATTAGTGGTAGGCTCTCTCGCCATTGACAGATGAGAATACATCAGTGTCTCCTAATCAAATGATTTCTCAAGTGTTCGACACCGACTCCTTTATTCACACTTGTAGGAATGTACTTGGTGCTTTGATACCTACTTTTATTATTGGTAGGTTGTCTCTCGTTTGTTAATGGTATACATCAATGAATGGTAATCAAATGATGTCTCATTATGTTCGACCTCAACTCCTTTATTCACATGATGTAGACTTTCACCCTTGGTGGATAGTGTAGAAGACTTGAAGACATCACTATGTGGCCGCAACTTTACAGAGTTGTCTCTTCCTTTTCATTGGACCAGTACCTATTTGACTTCAGTGATCATGGGAGATCATATTGTACTCCATGGTATACATTTTCTTCAGATTGATTTTGAGACTGGTTTCATTGGGCCATGTTCGTGACTATGACAACTTTTGGCATACAACCGCATTTGTATTTGCCTATTCATGGACATGGACACTTATTTGATATATTTTTCACTTGGATCTCCATTGTATTCTTGGAATCCATGTATGCAAAGTCAGCACAAAATGTAATGAGAAATTGAGTTCGTCCAACTGGTTCTCTACCACTCCACTCCTGGGTTATTTATAATGTATTTAGTCCATCGCAGATACTCCTCTGATCTCACACATTAGCGGGCATATGTTATAGAAAAATTTGCCTCACCATTGATATCTTGCACAGAGGGCCTTTTTCCATTTCCCTATGCAGACTTGTAATCCCTTTTTTATGAATCCAGAGCCAAAAATACACATTTTTCCACATATACATGCCCTATCTACTATACAGCATGTGTATACGTAGGTTGCTCCACTACAACCCATGTACATCAGGATTTGTGCCAGAAAATATAAAAATGGAGTTGGGTTTCCATGTCACGTCAGGAGATCTCTGATCCTTTTCCTTCCACATACTGGAAACATTCTAAATCAGCCCTTCAGCTACATTTTGAAGACTATAAAAGCACAATTATGAGCTATGGAAAAGAGGAGAAAGCATTTGACTTTGAGAGAAAAGTTACTCTGGAGAAATTACCTCATATTGAGTCTGCATCCCTTTGTCCCTCAAGTTTGAACACAGTGTTCAACCCCCAAGCTCCTTCCCTATTGTTGAGAGAAACTCATTGTCTCTCTCCTATGAGCTTGCCTTTGGTGGAGGATTGACGTGGTGGATGCCCAGTTGGAAGGAACTTGGTTTATTGGTTTCAAACCATGCCGACACGGAAGTCTGTAATGTTGTCATTTGTGTTGATCAATTATTAATAGAAATACTCCTTTCCCATCCTATTGGTATCGTACAAATATATGATTATTATCCATGGGCATGTTTGTAATGTTTATTAATGGATTATGTTATCTAATGTGCTAACCCCCTTATATTGTCACTATGTACTTTCTCTATTAGTTTGTTGAGAACTTGTTGCAGGTATAAAGATCGAGGTAGGCCTCTTTATTATCTCACACATTAGTTTATATAGCATATAATGGAATTGCATTGATTTATGCAGTCATACCTGTCTTTTGTGGTTTACCCTTGGCCATAGAGAGTTTTTCCCTCATAACAGTTATGAGTGAAACCTTTGAGCTTTCCTCATCACCATATATGGTAATTAGATGTATGAGGACATTGAGCATATCTGTCCCACTTGATGTTCATGTTTCCCCTCCCTGCGTTGTAGCAGAAACTAACGACCTTGCCTATTCTGACATAATGCTTCGGTTTTTTAGATGAGCGGTCTCCTCTAGTGGAATTGTCTCTAAGCCATTTAGATATTCTTTGAGATGGATTGTGTTGACCAAGATGACCCTTAAGGGTTCTATCAAAGGGTTAAGATGGGGGTCATTTGCTAACCTCTGTATAACTCTTTGGGCTTCTTCTAGCAACAACATCCCTCTCCTCTATGCCTCTGTGGTTTCCACGTCTCTGTTTTCTTCGCTAACCCTAAGGGCTTCTTGAGCTATATGTTCTGCCATTTTTAACTGCTCACCCATTGAATATCATCATATTCAGGTTATCCTTTCTTTAGATCACCTCCTCCTAGTCCTGAGCACCCTCTGTAAAGATTTTGTCTTCAAAATTATCATGGGAATACGACCAATAGGAAGATACTTGTGACACATGTTGGGGTACTAGGCCCCTTGGGTCATGTTTGTGAAATTTGACAGTGGGGAATATATATTCCAACTGGCTCAAACCCTCTTGTTTTGCTTGTGGAGTATATTTTACCATGTAAAACCCTATATGAAAGCCACAGGGTATGAATGCTCTCTTTTTTTCCTTTACTAGAGTGGCATTATAGCCTTGTAGAATGGTTTGAAAACCTATTTCTCCAACAATGATCTGGTCTGGGACATAAGTAGGGAGTAAATGTGGTGTGCCAATGGTCCCAAACACTCTGATATAGGTGGTGGTTTCTTCTAGGTAATATTGTTGGTTGTGGAGCCTGATTATCTTCCTGATTTAGAGGTATTTGTTTGCAGCCATGTTTATACCCCATGAAGACTTCATGCCCAAAACTAATTTCCACTCCTCCACACAGGGTAGTGCAGAGGGGGGTTACCCACTCTGTGGGATTCATCCCCCTAGTTGGGGTGTCCAGGAGAAAGTGGTCGCCCGGTGAGGGTTCAGAGGCGAAGCCCCTGATGGAAAAATTGCCTTGTAAACGTTTATTGTAATTTCATGGTAAATATGGCCCGTTCATTATATGGTCATAGATATGACAGTATAAGTTATGTTAGGGTTTTTTTCCCTAGAAGGAAACCCTATTTTATGAGGGAAATGTATTGCGACTATGTAAAATCGTGAATATTGTATTCTAAGATAGGAGAGTGTGAGAGAAAGAAGAGGAAGTTACAGTGGGTTTGTTGTAGGTTGTATCCCTTCATTTGATGGATAATAATAAAGGAAGGACCTAGAAATTTATCTGGTAGATGTAGCCCACACTGGGTGAACCACGTATATTTGTGTCTCTATTGTATTGTGTATCTTTTGTGTTTTATTTATACATTATTTTTATTTATTTCTCCACGATCCTATTTTTCTAACAACCGGTATTAGAGCTAAAGGTAACGCGTAGGAAAAGAGGGTTCCTAGTTCGAGTGGGAGAAATGGAAGAAGATGGAAAGTTTAGGGTTGAGAAATTTAGCGGCCAAAACTACCTATTATGGAAGATGCATATGGAAGATTATTTATATCAGAAGGATCTATTCCTACCATTGGGTGGAATTGAAAAGAAGTCAACGGCCATGAATGGTGAAGAATGAGAGGTTCTTGACAGAAAGGAACTAGGAATGATACGACTGATCCTGACAACGTCGGTGGCTTTCAATATTTCGAAAGGAGCTTATGGATTCATTGGCTAAATTGTATGAAAAACCCTCAATGTCCAATAAGGTATTTCTAATGAAGAGATTATTTAATATGAAGATGTGAGACGGTGGGTCTGTTGCAGAACATTTAAATGAATTTAATACGGTTACTAATCAACTAAGTTCTATAAAAGTGGACTTTTATGATGAGGTCACGGCTCTTCTAATCTTGTGTTCATTGCCAAAAAGATGGAATGGCTTGGTCATGGCTGTAAGTAACTATGTCTCTGGTTTGAAGACTTTAAAATTTGATGATGTTGGTTATGTTATCCTTAGTGAGGAAATGCAACGAAAAAGCACAGGTGAGACACTAGGTAATGTGTTGAACATGAAGAATAGAGGAAGACAAAAGGATAGAGGAAAGAGATCAAGGAACCTTATGAATTCTAGGAAGGGAATATCCAAATCCTGGTTTGGAAAGATAGAGTTCTATAATTGTGGGAAGAAAGGACATCTAAAGAAATACTGCAGAGCTCCAAAGAAACAAAGAGATGGACAGCAAGAGAAAAAATAGGAAGCAAATGTAACAGGTGATGTGTTACAAGATGCTTTGATTCTTTCTATTGATAATATTTATGAGTCTTGGGTAGTATATTCAGGGGATTCATTTCATGCCACACTCCATAGGAAACATTTTCTAGATTATGTTCAAGGTGATTTTCGATAGGTTCATTTGGGTGATGATGCACCATGGAAAATTGTTGGAATGGTAAAGGTAAAAATAAAGCAAAGAAATGGAAACCAATGGTTGTTGAAATAGGTAAGACATGTTCTAGATCTAAGGAAAAATCTAATTTCAACAGGGAAGTCAAAAAGTGAAGGTTTTATATCCATATTTACAGATAAGGTGTGAAATGTCACCAAACGATCATTGGTGATAGCAAAAGGAGAGAAGTTAGGTACATTGTATTTATGTACTGGTAATACTGACTCCTCTATCTATTTATATTTTATAGGAGTGGATACAGCATTGTGTAATCATAGGCTTGGAAACATGAGTGAGAAGGGTATGCAGATACTTCACAAAATATATTTGTTGCCAGATCTTAAAGAGATTGATTTGGATTTATGTGAGCATTGTGTTTATGGAAAACAGAAGAGAGTCAGATTTATCAGATTCGGAAAAGAAAAGAAGAGTGAAAGGTTATAGCTTGTGCATACATATGTATGGGCACCATCTCAGGTATCATCTCTTGGTGGATCTCGTTATTATGTTACTTTTATTGATGATGCAACTAGAAAATATTGGGTTTATTGCATTCAACAAAAATCTGATGTTTTTGATACTTTTAAGAAATGGAAAGCATTGTTTGAGAATGAGACACGAAAAAGGTTGAAGTGTCTCAGATCAGACAATGGAGGTGAATATTGCAGCAAGGAGTTTGATGATTATTGTTCATACCATGGAATTCGTAGAGAGAATACAGTTCCAATAACACCAAAAGAAAATGGTGTGTCAAAAAGGATGAACAGGACAATCATGGAGCGTGCAAGGAGTATGAGATTTCATGATGGTTTTCCCTTACAGTTCTAGGAAGATGTTGTAGATATTGTTGTTTACTTAATAAAAAGAGGACCTTCAATCTCTTTGGATGGTAGAATTCCAGAGGAGGCATGGACAGGTAAAAAGGTAAGCTATTATTTTTTGAAGACTTTCGGTTGTGAATCATTTGTCCATATTGATATAGAAAATATAACAAAGCTTGAGGCAAAATCCAAGAAGTGTACCTTTATTGGATACAATGTTAATGATTTTGGTTATCTCTTATGGGATTATGAAAATAAAAAAAATCATTAGGAGTAGAGATGTCATATTCAATGAGAAGGTCGTGGACAAAGATCAGTTGCAGGGAAAGAAACAGGAAAAAGAAAAATTAGAATACACAGTGCTTGATGAGATCACTGAAAAATAAATTCCAAAGGAACCAGAATATGGAAATGTACAAGAATAGTAGCAGCAGGTACCTCAAACTCCTTCAAGTGTTGTTAGAATATCTACCAGGTTAAGCAGACCCCATGAACAATACTCTCCTTCATTGTTTTATTTATTGTTGACTGATTCTGCTGAACCAGAATGTTATGAAGAGGTAATGCAGGTAGAAACAAAAAAGAAGTGGGAGCAAGGCATGAAAGAGGAAATGCATTCCTTCGTAAATAAGTAGACTTGGAACTTTTTTCTGCTGCTTGTAGGAAAAAGAGCATCACAGAATAACTGGGTTTACAAGTTGAAGGAAGAAGATGGGGGAAAAAAGTAGTACAAGGCTAGACTTGTTGTAAAGGGGTTTGGACAAAAGAAAGGTATAGATTGTCATGAAATATTTTCTCATGTTGTTAAAATGACTTCAATTAGGACTATTTTAAGTATTGTGGCAGTATAATATTTTCATCTTGAATAGTTAGATGTAAAAACAACTTTTCTCCATGGAGATTTGGAGGAAGAGATTTATATGCAATAGCCACAGAGGTATAAGGTAAAAGGGAAGAAGAATTTGGTATGCAGGTTTAAGAAGAGATTGTATGGCCTAAAGAAAGATCCAAGTCAGTGGTATTTGAAGTTTGACAGGCTTATGACAGAACAAGGTTATAGTAGATTTCATTATGATCACTCTGTTTATTTTAAAAGGATGGAAAATGGAAGCTATATTATCTTTCTATTGTATATAGATGACATGCTTGTTGCAGGGTCTAATATGAAGGATATAAATGTGCTCAATAATAAATTAGCTAATTCATTTTTGATGAAGGACTTGGGTGCTGCAAAGAAAATCCTTGGTATGAGAATAACAAAACATAGGAAAAATCACAAATTGACATTGTCTCAGGGTGAGTACATAGAGAAGGTGTTGGAGAGGTTTAGAATGAAAAATGAAAAACCAATTATTACACATTTGGCCAGCCATTTCAAATTAACTAAGGAAATGTGTCCCAAGACACAGGAGGAGATAGAATACATGTCCAAGGTCCCTTATTCATCAACAATTTGCATCGTGATGTTTATGATGGTTTGCACAAGACCAGATATTGCACATGCAGTGGGAGTTGTGAGTAGATATATGAACAATCTAGGTAAAGAACATTGGGAGGCAGTAAAGTGGATCCCAGGTATCTTAGAGGAATTTCTACTCATGCATTATATTTTGAAGGTGCAGACATTGTTCTACAGGGATATTTTGATTCAAATATGGCAGGTGATAAAGATAGTAGGAGGAGAAACATGGGGTATGTTTTTACTATAGGTGGAACAACAATGAGTTGGATTTTCAAACTGAAAAAGGTTGTTTCACTTTCAGCAACACAATCATAGCATGTTGTTGCTACAAAGGCTAGTAAAGAAATAATTTGGTTACAGAGGTTTATGGAGGAATTGGGAAAGAAACAAGAGAATAGCAGGTTGTATTGTGACAGTGAGAGAGCCATTCATATTGCAAAGAACTCATTCTTACATTCAAATACTAATCATATACAAATCATGTACCATTTCATATGATCCATCTTGGAAAATGGACATTTGAAGTTGGAAAAGATATACATTAGCTAGAATCCTATAGACATGTTAACAAAGGGAGTAACCAGGGAGAAACTGAGTTCCTGCTTAGTTTCAGTTGGTCTTAAAGAATTAATATGAAGATGAGAAATTTTCCAAGTCCAAGAAGGATCATATTCCATCATATACAACAGCCTTGGAGTTGTTGAGCTCAGTCTCCAAGTGGGAGATTGTTGGTTGTGGAGGCTGAATATCTTCTTGATTCATAGGTCTTTGTTTTCAGTTGTGTTTATACCCCATGAAGACTTTAAACCCTGGAAGAATGTACACTCCTCCACGTGAGGGAGTGCATAGGGTTACCCCCTCTGCGGGGTCCATCCCCTCGGCTGGGGGGTCTGGGGGAAAGCAGGCCCCTGGCAGATGTTCCGGGGTGAAACCCCCGAAGGAAAATTTTCCTTGTAAATGTATATTGTAATGTCATTGTTAATCTAGATCGTTCATTATAAGGTCATAGATCTAAGGGTAGAACTTATGTTAGTTCTTTTTTCCTATAAGGAAACCCTTTCTTATGAGGGAAATGTATTACGACTATGTATCATCATGAATATGGTATTATGAGATGGGAGACTGTGACAGAAATAAGAGGAAATTACAACAGGTTTGTTGTAGGTTGTATCCCTCCATTTGTTGGATAATAATAAAGGAAGGACCTGGAAATTTCTCTAGTGGATGTAGCCCACACTAGGTGAACCATGTATATCTGTGTCTCTATTGTTTTATGTATCTTTTGTGTTTTATTTCCACATTATTTTTATTTTATTACTTTGTGATCCTATTTTTCTAAAAGGTACCAGTGGCCTAATTTTGAAATCATTTTCTTACCTGTTGTCATAAGCCTTGGGCCTTTTTTCTTAAAAATAATGAAATTTAATCGAACTATAAATTCATCGCATATGAGGGTGTAATATGTCTTGTACCTGTTCTCCGAAAGAGTGTTGAAATAGACATGCACGGGTAGCTCTGAAACATGCCAGCTCAGATTCATGCCTAACAAGATGTTCATTACATAGATCACGTTCAATGAGTGTGATGCATTGTGAACATATGGTGTTTCTCCATCCTTTGGTGTTTGGGATTGCAATATGTTGGTGCTCAATTGTTTCGAAATGATCGCTCCCTGGTTGAAGTTGCTACCAGAGATTGCCACAGTGTATGCCAGCGAAATCCATGCTTCCGAAAACTTAGGGAAATCCCTTTCCCCAT
Source organism: Picea mariana (assembly GCA_032191745.1). Taxonomy (NCBI): domain Eukaryota; kingdom Viridiplantae; phylum Streptophyta; class Pinopsida; order Pinales; family Pinaceae; genus Picea; species Picea mariana. Next base: position 6,378 of record JASDQU011379169.1, on the reverse strand, counting down.
ATAATCGGCATATCAGAGCCATCAGATAAATATATGTCTCTATGAGATTGGTCGTACCATACTAGCTGTTTCTCATGTTTGTAAACTTCTTATATTTTTTCCACCATGAGGCCATCAACCTGCTGGTGTCATGGAACTCATAAAATTTTACCACAAAATCAATATTCAATCTTTCCTCTGGGTCTCTGACTTTGTAGTATTTTTGGACCTCTATTGGGATAAAAAACCCAACACATCTACCATTTTCATCATTTACCAAGATTTCGTCGCACCCGTGTGGTCGATTATCCACCCCAGGGTTTCAATGCAAGGCAAGACCGTAGTTTGGCAGGATACCATGTGCAAGCAGGATCATTGAATGTTCAGGAATATTTGGTCATCTAACATTCTAACGTCTGGGTCACTGTGTAGTATAAAATCAGGGTAATCTTCCTGGCTGATTCTGTTAAACAAATCTCCCCATTGCGGGAGAACGACTTTTGATCCAGTGCTTTCCTTTGTGTCATTGAATGTAGGAGGCTGGGAAAACACCCTTTTGGTAGACGTGTGGATGACTGTTTCCACTTTAGTGGAAAAATCAAGTTGTCTAGTAGTGCCAGACAAAGATCCTTCATCGACCTCTACTTCTTTTAGTTTTGGTGCTCTCAACGAGTGCCTAGTCACTGGCTTCCTTGGGGGCATTTTTCCTGCACAAAGAACAAAAAAAGATAAGGAATTGCAGAAATGATACTGAAATATACACAATGGTGACTGTCAAAATTATACAAATGATTCATACCTCCTCTTCATGCAAGCTTAACTTGGCTTAGAATTCTGAAAATTGACTGTGAGCTCTTGAAACGCTTTCTCGCTTCTTCAACTGCTTCGAGAATGAAAGACTTGTGTACAAAATGTTGTGTTTGAACTTGTCTTTAAAATTTAAACATAGAGCATACTTACCTTGTCATGTAATTTCTTGAATTCAAGGTGTAAATAAGGTCTGCACAATCCATCAGCAATATTTGAATCATGCTTGGGATTAAATGCAATCACAGGATGGCGGCACAGGAATGGGGTACTACGTAGTCCATCGATGGTTTCAAGCCCCTATTATTTGGTCAATGCGTGGGATAGTAACATGTGTTGATCAAAGCATTAATTGGCCTATTAAATAAGAAAATTTGATCTTATTCTTTTTCGAACGTGTCCCATCATATCGTTGATGTCCTTTCGGTCCACTATTTTAAACAAGTGGATCGGTGTCAACAATTTTCTTAGACAATGTTCGTTAATACCATTTTTAGCAAAATCTTTGATGCCGACTTGGACTGTTGTATAGTGCTGACATGGAAATGCTGACCTAGAAGGGCGATCATGACACATGGCGTTTGATTTTGTCTCCTTCGTTAAAAAATTTCTTTGGAATCGGGGATTTTCTTTAAACATGGCCCTAGGAACCCTAGCCTATCCTGCCAACGCTGAGACATGTTGAGGATCGGTGATTGACGAGTCTCTATGGTCATTGTTTCATGATTTGATCCCTCAAAGTTTGTTGATGTCGAAAACATATTATCGATCGATGATCGATGGTGTGTCGAAGTAAAAAAATTCCATAGTTTAAGTTTTTCTTCGGATATCAGCGACCTTGAATGTATCGGCGATTGATGATGGGAGGTTTGTTAGGTGTGTCTATGTTAGTGTTTTCCTTTTTGAACTTCCTCGATGTCGATGGTGTATCGAAGATATTTGGACAACTTCTTCGCAAGATATAATCAGTGATCAACACACCCACTCTTCCATTCTCCCGATGTCGATAATACATCGGCTATAGAAGCTTTTCATTGTCATGTGGTCGATTTTACTGTGCAGATCACGTTGATGCTGATAATAGGTGCATGGCTGAAAATTTTAGTTGTGTATACTTAGTTAAAAATTCCAAGTCCACTTTAGAAGAGAGGTTAATCTATTCAACAAATCCAAACCAATCCAAATGTGATCGATGATAAAACATAGGAACAAAAAACTTCATGTTCCCTACACAACTGACTCAATTCAGAAAGAGAGAAAAAAAAAGGTGGTACCCAAAAGAGAAAATTTTCACAAAAATTTTAGGGTGTGTTGAGCGCTCAAAAAATGGTGATTCTCTGGGCGAAAACAACATCTCTAATCCTTCCTTTGGGCTTATCTTGTGCAGAACCTTTTTGAAAAACTATCTGGCTTTGCATTCAACATAGTATTTTCTATCAATGCATACACAACTTCCCAGATTCATGAATCTGGATCCACCTATGGAGTTCAACCCCTTTTCCACCTTTTTTCCTCTTGACCATGACCCACACCCTTCTTTGACAAGAGTTAGGTAATGAATCCATTATCTTGAGGCCAATTTTCGTTATTATTATTCCCTCTCTATGGTGTTGCTCCACTGCCAGTGAGCGTCCATAGCCCCGACGGAGTCACCTCGACATCACAGACCTTGCTCTACTACCAGTGAGCTTCCATAGCCTGGACAGAGTTATTTTCATACCCTCTTGGAGTTTGCACTCCTTTTAATATAGATCATTTTCTTCTGGCAGAAATGCCACGAGTGAGTCGGAGAGGAGGACATTTGTTATTTTCAAGGACAACTTGTTAAGGTGAAGCCCTTCCTAACTTTGTTTAGAGGTACATGTGATCCTTTCCAACTATCCATCTTTACCTTTGGGATTTACAAGACCACCAGGAAAATATTTCATCACTTACCAAGGTAGTATGAATGCAAAGACAAGATATAGATCTCCTTTGAAACTTTGTATTTACCCATTGTCCCTTATGTTGCATGTAAGTGTAGGTTAGGAGCAGAGTCTGCTTCACCATATTTATTAAAGTCAACCATTGCTTTACAGAACACAAGTAAATCACAAGAAGATAATAGGAAAAAGAAAAAGAAAAAAGGAGTTTGCAATCAACCTACCCTAAACCTACAAACTTATCCTAATCGAAATATATGCTAAAAGAAACTTAAGAAAAACATAAAAACACACATTTTTCTTTAAGAGAAGTGTTGTTTTATGGCATGGCCATTCACCGGGAGGGTGTTGGGTTCCCCCCTCAGATTTTGTAACCAGTGTGTATCTGCCCCAATTTTTTCAGATACCTAGAAAGGTCTAAGCCAGATATTTTGAAATTTTTAGTGTTTTCCTTTAGACTCGCTTTCTTTATCCCATTTAAAAACTAGGTCCCCTACTTCAAAAAAAATTCTTTGGCCTTATGTTTGTCAAACCATATTTTAACTGTCTTTTGATGAGCGATGAACTTAGATTCGTCCTTTTCTCTTTCTTCATCTAGCATGAGAAGGGTATCAATCCTTTGTTGTAGAGCGAATGAGGTTTGACCTCTCGATGCCTGGGTGAGCTGTAAAGATGGAAGATAAAATCGTTTGGAAGAATGGCTTATTTCCCATATACCAGAAAGTACAAAGAGTTTCTTATGGCTTCTTTAGGTGTTACTCTATCAGCCCATAGGGAATTATGAAGTGAATTATACCAATTCCTCTGATTTTCAATAATTATCTTTTTTCAAATTCTTACCAGGTTTTTGTTAGTTGACTCTGCTACCCCATTCCTTTGCGGATAATAGTTTGTAGAGTGTATTATTATAATCCCTTTGTCAAGGGTGAATTAGTTCAAGCATATGGAAGAAAAGTAGAAAGAATTGTCAAAAACGAGGACGAAGGGTAGTCCAAACCTCGTTATCACTTGTTGTTCTAGAAATTGTATTACTACCTTTCCATTAATGTCCATGAGAGGGATAACCTCCATCCATCTTGTAAAATATTTTGTAGCAGTCATGATATATTTATGTTGTTTCAAAGAATTGGGAGTAATTTATCCTATGACGTTTATTCCCTACTTCTCGAATGGTCTGGATATAGTCACCAGCTGGAGTTGAATGGCTGCTCTCTTTTCCCTACTAATTCTCACTTGACAAGTTTTACATTTCTTGGAATATGCATGAGCTTCCCTGAAAAGCATGGGACAATAATAACCATCCCTTAGTATTTTATGAGTCATTTTTTGTCCTGCAAAATTCCCACCTGTTGGGTCCTTGTGGAGTTCTCTTAGCACCTTTTCTGGATCATATTTTGCAAGAAATTTAAGCAGTACTCCATCATAGTTTAAGTGGAAAAGCACATAATTTATGAGGCGATATTGAGCAGATTTTAACCTGAGGGCTCTCCTTTCTATAGGATTTATATTTTTGGGACAAGACCCATGATGCAAAAGATAAGATAGGTTTCCATACCAGGATATTTTCCCAGGAGGTACGTATAGGGATTTTTCGCACCATAATGATAGCTCATTTTCCCAACTGGGGTCTTCTGCATTAATAAGATCTTGGGCCTATACAACTAGTTTACACAATCCTTGTCGTTTGACTATTTTGGAAGGTTTTATGTCTAGATCAAATTCCTGAACGACTTGCATTAAATTTCCCCTCCTTTCTCTAATTTCATGTTGGGTGAATAAATATCTGACTGTGGGGTGAGGGACTATGACTTTGGTGTGATTCTTCAAGATATATGATATGAAATGCTTGACTACTTTATATACTATGTAAGAATGTTTTTCTATAGCAGCGTAGTTTAGTTCATCTCCTTGAAGGTTGGTGCTCATAAAGGATATTGGTGCCTCATTGTTTTCATCATCCTTTTGTGCAAGTACTGTAGTCGAGAATTGGTTAGAAGCAAAGCTACAAAGGAAAAAATCCTTGCTAAAGTCAGCGCTTCACAGCACTGGTGCTTGGGATATTATAGTCTTTATGTTATTAAAATATCCTCTCCTTTCTTCATCCCATTTAAACTCTGCATCTTTGCGAATCATTTTTTGTAAAGGTTTAATAGTTTCAGCGAAGTCAGGAGTAAACATTCTCAAAAAATTGATCTTCCCGAAAAACAATTGCATGGCCCTTTTATTGTGAGGCAAAGGAAGTTGAGCTATTGATTTTATCTACTCAGGGTGGATGCTAATTCCTCCTTGATATATGATGTGACCCAATAATTTTCCTTCCTCTACACCAAAGATGGTTTTCTTGGGGTTCAAAGATATTACATATTTCCTACACCTTTCAAAAATCTGAGTGAAATGTTGAATGTGGTMTTCCTTGTTTTTTKRGTATATTGTTACRTCATCTAAATAGACTACCACACACTTGTTAATAAATCCCCGAATATCTATGTCCATGGCCCTCTGGAAGGTTTATCCTKCRTTAATCAACTCGAAGGGCATGYGTTTACAAGAAAAGKTTCCYSACTTAGTTTGGAAGGTATTATTTAATCGATCATCTTCTGAAACTAGGACATGGTTATATCYMGAGAAAYTGTCTAGGAGGGAAAAAAATTCAGAGTCRGATATTGTYTGTAGGAGTTGTTCCATGGGTGTGACTAGGTAGTTATCTTTTTCTGATGGTTTGTTAAGGTTTATAAAAYCCACACATAGGCAGATCTCCCCAWACTTTTTCGTGATAGGCASCAAATTGGATACCCAGGTAGAGTGTCTAACATGAAAAATAATCTTGGCATCTAACAATTTCTTCAGCTCTTGATACATCAAAGGTTCCAGAGATGGGTGATACTTCCTAAGTTTTTGTTGGAATGGTTTTACTCCAGATTTTAGAGGGATTGTATGCTGGATAATGCATAATTTTTTAATTCTACGTAGGACCACGCAAAGACGTCTTGATATTCTTTAAAAAAATTGAGGTAAGATTTCTTGTCTTCTTTGGACACTGTTTTACCTAGATTTACATTCTTGGGGTTTTCAGGGGTTCCTAGGTTTATAGTCTCGTATATAGGACATGAGCTCCATGTTTTTTCATTCTTTGACCCTCTAAATATTTCCCTTAGGTAGAAAAGGTTCTCCAAATTGGCCACCCCTTTAGGTATCGTGTGAAACTTTGGTTTATTATCAGAGTGATATGTTCCCTTCTTCTATTTGTGGAGAATTGATTCTGTGAGTAGTTCCAAGAATATTTTGTCATCAATGGCCAAATCCTTAAAATTCTCTTGGTTAGTTAGGAAATCTACAATTTGTTCATCCACTTCAAAAAATTTCTAATTAGAAATGTTGTTAGGCACTGACGGTTTGTAGAGCAGTTCCACTATGAACATAGATGCTTCATAATCTTCTAAAGGATATAATTTCGAGGTTGCGGTGGCTAAGGAATTAGCAAGAGTATTTTTTGTCCTGGGAATAACAGTAATGTTGAAGGCTTCAAAATTTTCTATTACTCGATGTACCTCTTCCTGGTAATTTCTCAAGTGATTTGAATTGCAATGGATAGTATTCTTCACTTTCCTAACAATAATTTCGAAGTCTCCAAAAACTTTCAATTCCTTAATGTTTAAGTCTATGGCTCTCT
>JASDQU011379168.1:6805-23921 GCA_032191745.1 Picea mariana | reverse complement strand
AAAAGTTGAATACTAACTAATGATTTTTTTGTAAGAGGGAAGTTTTGAAAAAGAGCCCCACACTCATTCAGCCCCGCTCTAAGTGCGGTAGGTGTGTCCAACAATTGGTATCAGAGCATGCCTTCACTACAAGCCTTAACAATCTTGAAGGAGATCCATAGACACACAAATGGATGTTGAAGTTCCAATCCTTGATGAAGAAAACTATTCTACTTGGAGAATAGATATGAGAATACATTTGAAGCAAATGGGAGCAACTATTTGGAAGGAAACCATTGGTGGATCAGTTTCATTTAAAAACAAGTCAAAGTTTGCAGCTCAAATGGAAGGAAAGAAGAATGATGCATTATCTCTCAATACCATTCTTAGTGGACTCTCAATCCCTATCAAAGAGAGCATGGGACAATGCACTTCTGCCAAGGATCTATGGCTAAAGCTAGAGGAGACATATCAAAGCAAGAAGGAGAAGGAAGATATTGAAGATCACTCCATCAAGATCATTAAAGGTAAAGAATCTCCAAAAACCCTTGATTTTATTATTTCTAAATGTGATCTTGAAAACATTTCAAGTGAAGATAAAGAATCAAGTGATGATAGCACAAAGGAAGATATTGAAGACATTTCAAATGAAGGCAAAGAATTATGTGTTGATGTTTGGAAAAAGGAATATCGTGAAGATATTTAAAATGAAGGTAAAGAACCCTCAAAAACCCTTGATTGTAATGATGATGATGAATTTTTATCTACAAGTGAAGAAGAAGATCTAGAAACAGTTTGTGTAAAGTTTGATGGTAATTATCCCATGAAAAGAATAGAAGAAAATCTATTAAAACTTCAAAAGGAAGTTGAAGAGGGTTTATATATATATAGAAGTGATCATTATTATATAGACTATAACTATCTTTCGGATAACACTAAGAAGTTTCTTAGGAGGAGTCTAAGTCACATCTTGAAATTAAAGGAAATGATCAAGGAACAAGAAGAGAGCAATACGACTCAATTAGAAGAAAATGAAGAAAATATCACAAGACTAAAGAATGGAAAGGAAGATATGAATGTAGATGATGAGATTAGAAAAAGTTTTGAAACCATTGTCCATTTCAAGACCAAAATTGAATAAGCCAAAAGAATAGAGGAACTATTGAAGAATCAAATAAATGAAAATGAAGATTCATGTTGTAAGTTAGAAGCTGAAATTGTTGACCTTAGAAAGAAGGTAGAAAAGTCAAACACATTCTTGAATATCTCATGAATCTTGGATGAGATATTGGAAATTCAAAGATCACCATGTGATAAATCAGGACCTGGATACAAGGAAGAAGCTACACATGCTGAAGCAATCACCTCAAAGAAGAATGAGGTAAGTCCATCAAAGAAGGAAGACAATATTGCAAAACAACCATCTACACAAGGCAAAGAAAATATCAAAAGAACAAAACAAAGAAGACATCAAGAAGCTATTATTGGGACACAAAAGAAAAGGTATGAAAGTATTTTTCATGGGAATTATTATTCATGTAATGAATATGGTCACAAATCTTTTGAATGTAGAGCTTATGAAAGGAGATACAATGGAAGATTTTATAACACCATAAGGTGTTGGAGATTTTATCAAGTAGGACACATTGTTGTTCACTGTAACACCATGAGATGCTACAGCTGTAGTGGATTTGGCCACAAATCCCAAGATTGTTGGAACACAAGAAGAAAGTCCATGATGAGGACTTCACATAGAATGGCTAGAAGAAGGAATGAAGTAAGAAAGGGAGACATCTTTGAAAACATGGATGCTTAGATCTCAAGTTTTGAGGAGCAGGGACATCTACAGAAGTGGGTGAAGAAGACATAGCAGCTAGATCATAATGAAAGACTAAAAGGGAGTTCAAGTGTGTTATCCATAGAGGCATAAGAGAGTGATAGTGGCAATTCATGTACATATGTAGGTTGACCTTGATAGGTCACGTACATACGTGAGATGTTGTGAAACATACCACATATATGTGGTAATGCCTTGGGAAAAAGGCAATGCATATGGATTGCAGATTGATATGTTGGTATAACTCGATGTTGTAGAGTCTAAAATTGTTTATTGGAGGTTCTAACATTGTTTGTTGCAGGTTTTCATGGTTCTATGTTAGATCATGTAAGGTGACGATGTAAAATAAATCTTTGGTGCATGGCACTAACCCATGAGTATGGATTGATGCTAATATGTTGGGGTACATGGCTGGTACATATTTGAGTTTCATTGATATATCTTATGATGTATTATTGGAAGCATATATTGAATATCATGGTGCATGCATTTTGCATGTGGTTGGGCTACATATTGAGACATGTAGTTGGTGATTTGAGTTGATAGTCATGTTGTACATCATTGAGGAGTCATAACTTGTTGATGCATGGTTCATATACTTGCTTGGTGCAAGTGATGATGCATGATGGTACACTCATAGATGGTATTTGCTTGGAATATTGATAGATGCACATGGTTGGAATAATTGGTATATGCACATGGTTGGCATATTGGTAGATGCACATTTTGGCATATTGGTAGATGCACATGTTGGCATATGGTGGATACATTCCATGGATGATATATGTTGACGTACATGGTTGATGCACATGAATTTTGTGCATGATTTACTTGGTTGATATATTCTTCATGATTCTCTATTTTAATTATTGACATATATTTTGTTTCATGATGTATGGTATGGAACAAGTTTGATGCATGAATAGGTCCAAAGATCGTCATAGAGAGAGTGGTTGATCTATGATCCGGTTGAAAATAGGGGGAGACATACCCATAGGGGGAGTCATTCTTATTATGATTCTAGGAGGAAATACTTATCAGATGCATACCTAGAAAAGAGCTCTATACTTGAGGAAAGAGCACAGAGGCATAATTCCAGGGGGAGCAATGGTCATAGAGGGAGCATGAGAAATGTATTTTCAGAATTACATCAGATTGATATCCCTTTTTCAAAAGTGGAGAGATTATCCATCCCTAAGAGGAGCAGGCCCAAGAGGAAAATGGTCCTTTTCCATTTATGCCAAAGGGGGAGAGATAGTCACATTGATGTGATTGATGTTTATTGATAGAAAGACATAGTCTAATGAGTAGAGATAGTCACATTCTTATGGGAGAGATAGTTACATGGTTTTGATTGATGGCTACTGATGTAGAGATTTCCTTGTCTACATGTTTAAATCAATGATTGGTGTTGACATCAATTTTGGTATTTCCATCAATGCCAAAGGGGGAGATTGTTGGATCATGTTGTCATTGATACCAATGGTTCGATTATTTTGATGTCAAATGATTGATGTCAAGTGATTGAGTGATTAATTGATGTCAAGTGATTGATTGATGTCATTGGATTGATTGATTGATAAACTTGATTGATTGATGATTTATGAACAATGTATATGTATTATCCTTGATGAGAATGATAGATGTCAAGTGGAAACCAATCGATGAAGATGGATCAAGATGCATAGATGAAGATGGATCAATGAGTTGTCATTGATACCTAATGAAGATGGATTCTTTGATATATTATGCATAGTTTGATGACTCATTATTGTCTTGTCATGATTAATAAGAAGTACAAATGGATGAATTCCAAAGTGGCCCCCTTATGGTGAAAGCCCTCATGGGAAGATGCTTTGTGGTTGAGTTGTGGTTGAGAGAACCCATGCTTGTATGTAGAATAATGAGATGAAGATCAGTGACTTTGTTGGTGAACCTATCCTATATGGATAGTGCTTTTCATTCCATTTCCGGTGGTATGTGGAATGTCACATAACTCCTCACGGTTTGAGATTTATAACCTTACGAAGTTGGAGGACCCCCATATGATGGCTTGAAGCCCCAAATGGTCAAAGAAGTAAAAGTGATTGAAAATAATAAATCATTATTTTAATGAAAAAGTAAAGTGACAAAGAAGAAGGATTATTTTAATAAAATAATGGAAAAATTTCTATTTATAGAAAGTGGTTAACCCTAAAATAAGGAAGTGACCTAGAAGATGAGGAATGTAAATAAGAGACTAGGGTCTCTTGTGAATGAACGCTGGTTGAAGATATCTTGAGCATGATTGAAGATTTATTCTAAGAGAGAGAGATGGTATGGATGATATCATGAGCGTATTAAAGTCTCGACAAGTCTGAGGTCATGACGACAGAAGTCTCAGAAGTTCATAAACCCTAGTTTTTGAGGTATACGTGGGCTACTTTGATCCAGGGAACATACATACATGGGATGAATGATGACATGGCGCGTACATTTGATGAGGTCTTGAAGATCCATGTTTGAGTTGATGAAAGGCTCTTGGATGATGAAGTAGGTTCCAGATATGCATTCTATGGGCTCATATCTTCCATAGAAACTCTGCTATGGTTGCATTATTTGTCTTGATGGACATTCTTGTTTTTTGTGAGGTGAATGCTTGAGGAATTCATGGTATGTCTATTGTGATGTGGTATGTGTTGGTTGATGGAGTGATCAACACTCTTGTGTTCAGTACTGATATGATGGATACAATATACTTGTTTTTTATACATGATTGAATAACATTCATAGTGTATAGTTGAGATGTATGAGAAAGCTATTAGAGAGATTGGATGTGTTGTGACTGATTATGGCTCAGACTAGACAGTAGAAGACAAAAGATAATGTGTTTGTAGGTTGCAGAGGATTTGAGCATGTGATGAAAAGGATAAACCCTAGTTTCTCAGAGGTATACACAAGTTGTAGTATAGACTGGTAGTGTACATACATAGGCTGTACTACTGGTAGGGTGTGTAGATACGCATGCTGCACTATTGACAGGTCATGTACCTGTGACATATTGATATTTGTGGAGGATTGTTGCCTCATATTATTTGGTGCTGAGGATGTAAGCTGAGTCTTGCATATAGATCTGGTGCTCTTGTAGAGTTGTACTCTATTCAGTTGTTGCTGAAAAACCCCAAGGATCGTAGTCTGTAATAAAAAGAAAATTGTACATACATCTTGTGTTCCTTATGGTGATGACTTGTTGATGACATATTGTAGATATATGTTGCTGACATGTGATCACATCTAATTGGTTATAAATGATAACAATGAGTAATGAGTAAAAGTTGAATTCTAACTAATGAGTTTTGTGTAAGAGGGAAGTTTTGAAAAAGATCCCCACACTCATTCACCCCCCAACTAAGTGTGGTAGGTGTGTCCAACATATCCTATCTAGTCCAAAGTCAACTTCACATGAAATTTTGTTGTCTATTGAGTTCACTTGTCCCGCTAGTTCAGGAGTCTAGTTCTTTAGCACAACTGGTCTATGTCTGCCAGTCTTTTCCACAAATCTTTCCAGCCATTCTGCTAAAATATTATGAAATTCACCGAAAAATATATCATGAAAGTATGTGTACACATACCTTTGCAACCATTGTTTATTCTTTAACCGAGGGTTTTTATTCTCCTTCTGAGAAAAATCTTGTTTTTTTTTTTCAGCCATTTTATTATCTCCTTCCTCGTTGGTCTCCAAAACATTCCCTCACTTCCAACTTCCAGGTCCCGACAAGAGAACTATTTGGTAACGTGCACATAAGCAGTTTCAAGACCTTGAGTTCAAATTACTTATTCAAAAAAAACCCTATAGACATCATCCCTTTCAGAATCACCTGCAAGCATGCGAAGTCTCACCCAAGGTATCTTTATGGGGATTGTAGGAACCAATATTATGTAGTGGTGAGGGAAAAAAGTGAGATTCTCTTTGTCATACCTATAGGATCCTTTTTCACACTAGATCCTAGTTAACCTAAACTCATTACTTAATTCTATATGCATATCAGTCCATATTCATGCCACTTAGTGGTTTAAGCATACAATTGATGCTACTTTGCATTAATCTATCAGTAATATCAACAAATATAAGCATTCGTCCATAGTAAATACAATAATTAACACAATACATACATAAATGATCATCCCACAACACAATTATACACAGATTTACCATGGTTCACCTCCCTCTGGGCTACGTTCATAAAAGGTTTGTTTATTTATTACCTTTATGGAATTCAACCTGCACTCTACGATGCAATGGATCATTAACATACAATAATATTCTTACATTTGAAACTTCTTTACAATGTCTTCTCTCCGACCTTTTATCTTTTTCTAGACATGGTGACTTCAACCACTAAAAACCCAAAAAAAATAAGTCAAAACACACACAAAAACCAACAACCCCTTAACTTCGTGGATCTTTTACATGTTTATACATTTTTCTTAGGGTTTTTTTCTACCTCATAATGAGTTGGATACCACTCATGCTTGACTAGTGAAAACTCGTTATGATTTGGATACAGCTCACGCACGACTGGTTTTCCTAGATTTTGCACTATCTTTTCTTTCATGTCCCCCATCGTATTCTCTTTCTTCTCTCTTCTATCTTGATATTCTTTATCTTCTTGATCCTACACCTTTTCCCTCTACCTCGCCTATTCTCCCTGTTCGATTCCCAAATCTATTTATCCAACAAATGGTCACAATGACTACCTCTCTTCCCTTCACAACTATGGAAACTTGGTTCCTGCAGTTCCCATAGATACCCTGGGTGAGACTTCACCTACTTGCAGGTGATGCCGAAAGGGTCTGTATCTGAGGGTTTTGTTGGTGAATTCATCTTAAACACTAGGTTTTCCCACTATGCGCCAACAAGTGGTTCCATTACCGTGACTAGGATCTGTGACTAAGGGGAATGTGTAGGTCGACTAAGGAAGAGATTGGACAATGGTTAGAGACGAAGGAGAATGATTTTTTCAAATATCAAAATAAAATCTTGTAGATCAAATTAGAGAAGTGGTTATAGAGAGGTTAGCTGAAAAGAATGGAAAATTGTGAACTATTTTTCCAAGGAGTTGGACCCCTGAATTGATCCAGGAAGTTAATACCATAAGTAACTGGATGTTGTGTGCAGTTGATTTTTGGATGGATAATGTATTGGGGGTTTATATTACCAAGTTTTCTATATATTTTATTTAGTCATATAGTGTTTCTGAGAGAGATTTCTTTAAAGGACTGTGTGAAAGATATTTGAAATAACTATCTACTTGGACTAAGATATTGTTGTGTGATAAGGGGGTTATGAAGATGGAATCTATTTTCCCTAGTAGCTAGGAGCCTTTGTGTTCATAGGGGGAGTGGGGGATGACCAGGGGATGGTTTGCATGTATAAGGAAGAAGGACACATGGACTAATGAATGAGGAATGGATGGGCTAAGAATTTCGAGAGAAGAAGAATGTTTGATGCAAGAAGATATTAGAGTATTGCACAGTGGAAAAAAAATTCAATACAATAGGAAGAGGATTGTGGTTGATAGAGAAGGGAAGAAAAGTGAGGTTGAGGAAATATATATTGGTGTAGTACTCCAGATGAAAGGAATATAATGCAAATACCATAATATCATTCCAACAGAAGGCGATCCAATACATATCACTTAGGTCAGACTCTATGTCGAACCCATGACCCTTTGTGCATCTCCAACATTTGAGGAAAGATAAAAAAATTTGACAATTATAGTTACTGAAGGAAGAAGGGATAGAAGAAAATATAGTCATAGTAGTGGATGTAGTATGAAAACCAAGACTCAGTTAGGGACAATGAGGAAAAAAACTGTGTAGAACAGAATGGAAGGGGTAGATCACACTTTGAGAATTCCTATCTTCCATGGAGTGAGGAAAGAAGATACAGAACAACGATAATTTGTATGTGAAGCAATATGGACCGTGAAGAACATCCACGATGATGAGTAAAATATAACGTTTTTAGAGATGATGTTCAGAGATCATGCATTACTCTATTATATGAAGTATCATTCCATTTCACCTATGGTACAAGCCAGAACATTGGAATACATCAAGCAAGCCTTGTTGAAAGAGTTCCAGAAACCGAAGTCTAAATCACAGTGTATTACATAACTGAAAGAGATCAAGAAGTTGTAGAGTGAATCACTATGAGATTTTGATTCGAGATTTAAGATAATGATGGATCAATTGACCTTCCATATTCCATAAGAACAACATAGGGAATCGTTCATTGTAGGATTGTTTCCACATATACACTGTCCATTGATGCAACAAAATATTACATCATGGTCAGAAGCATCAAAGATCACCATGAATTTAGAAGCATCCCTTGTAGGATAAAATGGCATGGGGATGTCTCAAGTTCAGTTACAGTTAGTAGCATTAAAAATTTAGTTGCAAGATCTTGCTAAAAGGAAGGAAAAGAGCGAAGAAGTCTAGTGTGTTACATGCAGAACAAACGGTCATCATAAGAATGAGTGTACAACTTTTAAGGAGTATTTGTCTATAAGAGCCCTGAATCCCTTGGCCACAGGAGGGAGGGTATGGTGTGAGATATGAAAAATGATGGGTCATCATCGTACTATCTGTCCTTTGATGTATAAGTATCATAGTACTACTAGAAACCTATATTGTAATTTTTATAAGTTCGTGAGACATGATGAAAAGGATTGTCGCACACTCAATCTAATGAGAGAATGCATCGTAGATGCATATAGAATTCAAGGGGAAGAAGGACCAGAAGGAGGGGTTCCATAATATAATACTTTGAGGGGATACAATGAAGGAGGAAGAGGAGGATTTGATCGAGGAAGAGGACTAATTATCTACTATAATTGTAACCAACCCAGACATTTGGCGTGATATTGTCTGAATCCGTGTATGAAATGTACATATTGCATACAGTTCGACCATGCGATGAAATCCTATCTGTATTTGATCGCAAAGTGGTAGGAGAAAAGGAACTAGAATCTACATATGATAACAACTGAAAATCACAATTATAGACCAAGGGTAGTAGTAGTTATGCACAAAGGAGAAAGGATAGGAGATAATGTGATATAAAAAGGAATTCAGACTAAACAGTAGGTTAGAAAAGTAGAAAAACCTACTCTGACATTTCACCATAGAAAATAAAGAGAAAAATATAAGGAATTAAGGAAGGAACTGATAGAAACAAAATGGGTAGAATCGAATTTGCAACTTGTGTATGATAGGCCACCTGTGTATGACATGTCTCCAGTCTATGATCACTTATAAAGGCAAGATGAGAAGGCAAGTACAATAAATATTTCCTTGAAGAGTTGTTTAGAACTAATGAAAGATGAAACTGTGTTAATCGTGTTGTGCAGAACGATCAAACAATGTGTGCAAGATAAATAATCGCTTGGTTCACAGTGAGTATTTAACCACATATAACAAAAGAAAAGGATGAATAGGAAATTACTACTTAATGCATAGAAAGGAGGATATGACATGGACAATATCATCTTGGATCTAGGATTTGATGTGAATTTCCTTCTGAAGCAGACATGGGAGATGATGAGAAAGACAAAGTTGATATGAACACCTATTCAGTTGAGGTTATCAAATCAAATCAAGATTGTTCTGATTGGAATATTGATAGGGGTAAATTTTAATATCGACAGAGTTCACAGCACAATATATTTGAAGTAATCGAGATAGTGGATGATAGTAAACCTTTTCCAATGTTACTTGGACTCGATTAGAATTTTGATAACCAAACCATCATTGATATGAAAATGAGACATATGATTTTCGAAGTAGGATACTTGAGAGTTACTACTCCATTGGATCCCATAGGAGTAAGATGATATGTGGAACCTGCAAGGGGTACATAAATCGATAATCTTTACAATGTGACTGCACAGATGGATCACTATGTTAATCCTATGACTGATGGTGCACTCAGTTGGTGAAGTATCAGTTCTTGCACATCAGATTCAAAAGAATCCCTCAAACATTGGGAACAAAGATTACATGAAGTGTGTGCAAGGAGATGTGATCAAAGCACCTGTGCATTGCGCTATATTGGAGTTGAGTTATGTGATCCCTAAAAGTATGATGGAATAATAGATATAGATTCTTTTGTAAAATATTTTTAATTGTAGATACTATATCAAAAAATATCGCTAGCTTTAGATAATGCACTAAAAGAGACTCGTGCAATATGGTGGGATGCGCACAAGGAGAGCATAGATAATTGGAAGCAATGCAAAAGGTTGTTACATGTTGGGTTTGGAGAAGAAACTAAATATACTACACATAAATATTATGGGTTGAGTTTTCCTATAGATCATGTTACAAAGTGCACCGTGACATGGATTTTAGTACATAATCAAGAATGGAGTCACTTGTTTGTACACACTTTGGATACAATCTCGAAGAACTGGAAGTACGTAGAGGAACGACAGACTAAGAAAATTTGACTAATAATTTCAAGGAAAATTTTATTTATGAAGATGATGTCCCATTGGTAGAACCGACTCTACATATTATCAAAAATAATATTTTTACATAAGAAGACTTGACGAGACCAATACCCTTTTTTAATGCACTCAAATGTTCTGCGACTGTTCAGGAGGTTGTGGAATGCTATAATGTTGATGGAGAAGACCAGGAAGATGAAGACATAAAATATTTTCAAATACTAGAAACCGAAGGAGAGTGAACAGTAGAGGGTCCCATGCTTCAATATTCCATGTATGCAAGGTCGTTAAAAAAATGCAAGGTGAATATTGGTACAAAGGAAAAGCCCAATTTTTTGAACTTTGGAGATTACTGAAATGAAGAAATTGTCAAGAAGATTGTTTATTTACTGCACAAATACCAAAACCTTTTTCCAACTACAATCTCATAAATGAAAGGGATTTTTGTGGATCTAGGGGAGATGAATATCCTTGTGAATCCATATCCCAAGATAGTAAAGCAGAGACCATATTGATTGAAGCCAATATATAAGAAGAAAGCAAAATCTAAGATAGATAAGATGCTAGAAGTAAGAATTATTGAACCTGTCACAGAGTCAGAATGGATTAGTCCGATGGTGGTCCAAGATAAGAAAACAAGTGGAATTATAATTTTCATGGATTTGAGGAAATTGAATGATTCTTGCTTACATGACCCATTTCCTACTCCGTTTATAGATGAAGTTTTGGAAAATGTACGAGGAAAATAAGATTATTCATTCACTGATGGATTCTATGGCTATCATCAGATTAAGATTGCACAAGAATATAGACATAAGAAAACATTTTAAATTTAATGGGTATATTATCAATATACAATCATTCCTTTTGGATTGAAAAATGCACCTACAGTATTCTCCCGAGTTATTCATAAATTACTAGAAGTATATTTGGATGATTGGACAATGTTTAGTTTGTTGAAGGAACATATTGAAACTCTCTTGTTGATGTTGTACTGATCTAGATAGTGCCAAATTTCTTTCAACTTGAAAAAGTGTATTTTATGTGCATCATTTGGCACCCTATTGGTTCATGTAGTATATAAACAAGGACTTTTGGTTGATCCTATGAAGATTGTTGCTATTGTTGATTTGCCACCACCTACTTCAGTGTGACAATTGTGAGAAACATTGAGTCATATGGGGCACTATAGGAATTTTATCAAGGGATATGCATAGATCACAACCCCACTGGGAAAATTGCTAAAGAAGGAGGTCAAGTTTCAATGAAACGAGGACTGTCAACAAAGTTTGGATACCTTGAAGAAGAAACAGTTTACCGCGTCAATTTTAGTCTTTCTAGACTGGAAGAAGGAATTCCATGTCCATGTAGATGCATCATCTATAGTGTTAATCACAGTTCTAACTCAACCAAGCGAAGGGGGTTGGGACCATTCTATTTCATTTTCCAACTGAAAGTTGTCAACTACTGAACATAATTACACTACCACAAAGCATGAAGAAGTGGAAATGATGTATGCACTACATAAATTTAGGCATTATCTGTTGGGATCAAATTTTAAGTTGTACATGAATTATTTTGTGTTGAGATACTTAGTTAATAAGCCAGGGTTGGGGGGGAATATATGAAGATGGTTGTTATTATTTCAAGAGTATGACTTTGAAGTGATTATGAAACTAGGAATATTAAACTCAGGACCTCATCATTGGTCATGTATATTAATAGGAGAATATGCATGAATCTTTGATGGCAGTCTACTATATGCACACTTATTCGTAGTACATATGGTTGATGATTAATTTGTAGATATTTTCCAGGTCTTGAGTATAGGAGTAGCCCCACATGACTTTTGAACTAAGCGAAAAAAGTGTTTAGTATTAAAGGTAGAAGATTATTAGCTCATAGCAATAAATTTTTATAAGTTAGGAACAAATGGTATTCTTTGGCGATGCGTATTGGAGCACGAAAGCCCATTAATAATATCAAAGGTACATGAAGCAATTTTTAGAGGCCACTTTGTAGGGAAATCAATGACTTAAAATATTTTGTGCGTAGGAATTTGGTGGTACACCCTTCATAAGCATGCTAAGGAGTTATTTTAGACATGTTATGTCTATTAGGAAGTTGGGAAACCATCCAAAAGTGACGAAATGCCTTAAGTACTACGAGTTACATTACATGATTTTGATAAATGGTAAGTTGATTTCATTGGACCGATGAACGCACTAGGAAAAAGGTCATGAACAAGATATATAATCACTATGACATATTACTTGACCAGATGGGATAAATAAGAACTTGTCATAGATTACATCTTGGACACTGTTGCGTGGTTTATATTTGAGAATGATGTTATGAGGTTTGGATTTCCAAGAATCCTTATGAGTGATTAGGTGACCCATTTTTTGAATAAGACAATTGTTGCTTTGAAAAAATAATTTTAGGTTCATCATTAGAAGAGAATACCTTAGCACCCTCAGGAAAATGGAATATTGGAAGTGTTTCACATAATCCTAGAGCATGCGCTGACAAAAGTATGTAATGTGAATCGAGATGATTAGGATTTGAGGATTCATGTGGTCCTTTGGGAATATAGGATCACAAGTAAAAAGTTGATAGGAAAAAATCCATTCCAATTAGTATCTGTTCAGGAAGCATTTATACCCATGGAGTTCATTGCGTTGAGTTTATGCATTGTCATGCTGATAGAGCTCAAATATTTTGGTGCGGTAGAGAAAAGATTGTCAGAGCTAATGGAAATGGAAGAAGACCACTTTGTCACAACATTTCATCAGCAGGTTTAGAAATAATGTGAAAAGGCATGGCATGAAAAACATATTAAACAAAAGAAGTTCCACATGGGAGACCTAGTTTTGTTCTATGACAAAAAAATTTTGCAGCACCCTCGAAAGTTCCAAATGAACTGGTTGGGTCCATACATGATAATATTTTTGATGGAGGTAGGTGTTGTTCATTTGGATAAATTGAATGGGGAAATCATGGAAGGACTTGTCAACAATAGTCATTTGAAAAGATATAGGGGTAGTCAGGCTTCCACACACTAGTCTGAGCAGATAATATGTGTACCATAATATATGTATTATATTTTATTATAGAAAAGAAAAAGAAAACAAAAAGAAATAAAATATCTTGAGGAAAGACACAATAAAATTTGAAGAGATGAGAAATCTTGAAGTTCTGAATTAGGCATTATTCAAAGAATCAAATTAGAAAAAAAAAGATGAACAAGAAAATGTCGCAGAAAGGAAGGAGAATGGAACTACACACAGAAAGGAGAATTGAAGAAATGGGATAAATATATTCACAGATGACAGGAAAAACATTAAAGAGAAAACATAACGGTGAGATAACGAGAACACGTACTCATAAATGAAAAGTGGCAACAAGATTTTGACATGATGGAAAATCAATACCATTTTTTTGTTTGTTTGTTAATTTGTCTAGACCTTCTTGGTAGCGGGATTAACCTTTGGCTTGAGAAACCACGACTCAGGGGCATATAAGCTGTCAAAATCACTTGGGGATCACACGTGGCCTGAGCCACACCAACCCTTAACATGGTTGGATTTTTTTTCCCTGCAGGTTTCGAACCGGTGACTTTTCAACACAGAGTGTCTTAACATCACACTCTGTCACTGACTGTCCTACACCTTAGGGACTCAAAAATCTATACCATGATCCAAATAATAATACGAAATTAATGAAAAATCTAGGAAATAATTGAATGTGAACACAATCGGATGGGACTGCAAATTTTTGGAACGAAGAGGTATGAAACAATTGATGAAAGACTGTAAAAGAAACCAGGGGGTGATGGGAAAAATATTATTGTTACTTGGACATTTTAAGAGAATAAAGAGACAAAGGATAGCCAAAGCTTACATATGACAGAGTTGAGTGAGTTTCAAACTAAATCAAAGTACACAAAGTAATGACACCACCAAATGTATGAGCATCCACATAAAGAATGAAGAATTTGTGCACTAAGAAGGTAACAACACCGGTACAAAAGGAAACCTCAAGGACCGAGAAATACAATCCAATAAAATTTCCCAGAGCGTATGTGCCACCTAGAAATCCCACAACAAAGAAAGTCATATTGTAGAAGAAGGTGAAGTATGACCTGTTTACATTGGTGATTCCACCTGGGGTCATTATCGAGGGATATATGTTGGGCGCAATAGGAAGCCTGGGGTTTTCAAACCACGATATGGTACATCTAAATAATTTTCTAGAGTTAGCACCACAAAATTATTTGTGCACTTCATCCAAGCCAGATTCACTGGTAGTCACATTCGAACCGCACGAATGGGCAACATGACTAAAATGAACATGTATACTAAACTTGTTGGAGATATCACATTTTGACAGAAGTGCAGAGATCAACATCTACATCAAATTTTTATTAATATGAATCCACATAGGGTTCTTATGGTTGTATAATATATTGTCGATTGACACCTAATTGATTGCATGTATTACAGGATTTCCCTCAGCATGGGAAGACCCAGTACCCTTTTTCACATACAAGATGTAGGAAAAACAATTAGTAGAGAGAATGAAGGAAAAATATGGCACAAATAGAAGAGCACGAGGATTAGACATCGCGAGGAACAATGATGACACTGTAATATTTGTGATACAGGTGTTGGCTTGCAATTTATTGAGAAATTGTTGCAAATATCAGGTGTTAGTAGGAGTTATAGAAACAATGGATAAGTGCACAACAAGAGTGATGATGAATTGGGGAAAATTTATCATGAATCATTTTTTAACCAAATGCAGGGAGGAATAGGAGAAAGGAACGAAGTTCCATTATGTGTGGTTATTAATTTTGATAGCATTGGTTGTGTGGAGAGAGCCAGAAGAGACAGTTTATGGAAGGTATGAAGAAACCATACTTATTAGAAAAGTATGTTTCATTGTAGCATACCGCTCACAAGAATAAACCGATGGACAACAATGTCACTTTCTACATCTATAAAGAAAAAATATGGCAATGCATTGAGGACACACTACGCATTATACCACATATAGTGGAAGCCTACAATGATATCGTGTGATTCAAGGTAGGGATTCACCATATGCATGTTCAATAAAATAAGTATTCGACTCAATAATGGTCGCTGACTCACTATAGGTTGATAGAACAAGACGTTAGTGAGATTGTAAATGATTGGGAAGCTGAGTGGAAAATCCCAAAGACGGAAACAATGCAGAAGGATACACAACAACCAGATAAGGAGACACAAGAACCAGGAAAGGATCAAGAATAAGAAGAACATGAAAAAGGATACTAAGGTAATGGTAAAGGTGACACATAGGAAACAATGTTGCTCTTTGGAGAAAATAGAAAACAACATCCCAAGGAGCAATCAATGTAGAAACATAAGAAGAGAAAAACAACAAAGGAAGCAACGATCTAGGACTTAATGGAGGATGGATTAGACAAAATTGGGGATCAAGTCAAATAAATAACTGATGAAGCATTTATGCGAGCTACACATAAACAAGAATAAATGCACATGAATGTGCAAGTGCAGATTGCTAAATTGTGCTAGATTTTATAATCAACCAGGATAGTGCCAGTCTGAATGACAGAGGAGGAACAAACAAAGAGAAAAAACAAGATGACAGAAGAGGAACAAACAAAGAGAAAAAACAATATGACAGAGTCATAATCGAAAAAATATCAATAACCATTATCATAAGGAGAGTGCCAGTTTTTGAAGATATCAACAAGGGTCTTAGAGTTCCCATTGATAGAGATGCAACATCATGCACAAGAATTAAGTCATATTGAATTAGTGTCATCATAGATACCCATGAATGTATTACACAAATTGCAGAAAAGCATTACACAAGAAATCCATCTGTGCGTAGAGTAGAATTCCATGGATTTGGATAAAGTGGTTGAAGACATCCAAGTCTTACATACAAAGTACAAGAAGCTCATGATGGAGCAGGACAAGGTTGAATAGAGAAAATAAAGGTTGAAATAGGTTGTGAAAGAGGGATACGACAATATACTATAATTGCAAATGTAAGAAGGTGCTTCTTTGAAAGAGAAGGTAATGAAGATAAGTTAAGCCATTTAAGGCTTCTGCATGAAAATAGTAGACTTGGAATCTCGCACAAAAAAAAGTACTCCACCAGAAGAAAGGGAGAAAAGGGAGTGTAATGACCTCCTCGTTACGACAACCATCTAGTAACAGGTGCAATTTTTTTTTTTTTTTTTTTAAGNCTTAACTGTACGATGCCACTCAACAACCAACAAGACACAACCATGAAGTTCAGAAAAATAAGACTGAAGGCACTCAACGAGGAACTGCAACAAATACGACCATAGGCAGATGGTGCACAACACATACATTAAGACATACTGGGGTGCACAGTAAGGACATAAGAAAACCAGACAGAAGGACGATCTCATCCAAGTACAACTACCACGGTCATGTCTTATTAACCATCATTCATTTATGTCGCATATCCGGACCATGATCTTACATTACAATAGCTCTTATACGCTACAACCACCTGATTCTAATAACCCTTTCAAGATAAAAACAATTAATTCCAACGTGAGGAGTTCTCATGCTATGTCATTATAATCATGAATATCAATGATAATGCAATTTATTATTATATTCACAAGTAACATCATAGTTGAATTAACATTATATCATCCAAAAATGGCCATCTATAAAACACTAGAATTTTAACACGACAATACTTGTAAGGGGAAATATTGGAAGGGACAACTCTCACCATTAGTAATGACATG
>JASDQU011379167.1:9901-20089 GCA_032191745.1 Picea mariana | reverse complement strand
AGATGGATCATTGACGCGGAACCCAGTGCTACCGTTTCTACCACCAAGCTCCATCCTAGTGAACCAGACAAGCCAAAAGAAGAAGAGTGCCTCTTCCATTCACAGATGTGGGTAAAAGGCACCCCGCTGCACTTCATCATTGATAGTGGTAGCCAGAAGAACCTCATCTCAGAAGAGGTCGTTAAGCAGTTGGCCCTGCCAACAATGTTGCACCCACAACTGTACACCATTGAATGGCTCCGCCAAGGAAGCGATCTCTGCGTCAGCCAACAGTGTCGACTGTCGTATGGCAACAAGCCCTTCAAAGACGAGGTATTGTGTGATGTTTCTCCTCTCGAAGTTTGTGATGTTCTTTTGGGCCAACCTTATTTATGGAAACATCATGATGTATATGAGTCTAGGCCTCATAGTGTTATTATTACTTTGAACAGGAAATTGTACAGGATACCCGAGGCAGTCCCACCTAGTGCTATTACCTTGATCTCTACTAAGCAATGCAGAAAGTTCATCTCTCAGATGGGGAAGTTTGTCTTCTTCGTGATTCGCTCTCAGAATAAGCGGAAGATCACAGACACATCCAAGGTCTTTGCGGATGACCTCTCCACACAGCAGAAGCAAATAGAAAAGGTCGTGGAAGAATACTCGGATATCTTCTCCTCACCTACAGGGGTACCTCTGCACTGCCAGGTCAAGCACCCCATCGATCTGACCCCTGGCACACTGCTACCCAATGGGCCAGTCTATCGTCGCTCTTTGTTAGAGAATGAGGAGATCAAGTGATAGATCCAAGAACTGCTCCACAAAGGGCACATCCTTCCCAGCTCATCACCTTGCGGGAGCCCAATCGTGCTGGTACAGAAGAAAGATAGAACCTAGCGAATCTGTATTGATTACCGAGTTCTGAATAAAATCATAATCAGAAACCGGTACCCGATTCCCCGAATCGATGGCCTCCTTGATCAACTCACAGGGGCCAAATACTTCAGTAAGATTGATCTGAAGTCTGGTTACCACCAGGTCCCGATAGAACAGACAGATGTATGGAAGACCGCATTCAAGTCAAAGAAAGGCATTTTTGAATGGTTGGTTATGCCCTTTGGTTTGACAAGTGCTCCAGCCACTGTCATGAGGATGATGGACGATATCCTACGACCATTCACCAATACTTTTGTAGTGGTGTATCTGGATGACATTCTAATTTACAGCAAGACTTGGGCCGAACACTTGCATCATATTCAGCGGGTTCTGCACACCTTGTGGCAGCACAATCTATACGCCAACTTGGAAAAATGCTCTTTCGGCATGGATAGGGTCCATTACCTGGGCTACATCATTAATCAGTATGGCGTACATGTAGATCCAGCCAAGATCCAAGTCATTCGTGACTGGCCAGCCCTAACAACACTCACTGAGCTTCGGAGCTTCTTGGGCCTTGCCAATTTCTACCGCAGGTTCATGTTGGGTTTCTCCCATATTGCATGGGACCTCAGCCAAATAAACAGGGGTGGTGGTAAGGAGAAATTTGCGTGGGGCCGGTCCCAACAACAAGCGTTCGATGATTTGAAGCAGCGCTTGTGCTCAGCGCCAATACTTTCACTACCAGACCTGCAACATCCTTTTGAGATCGAGACAGATGCTTCAGACTATGTTGTGGGTACCATTCTCACTCAGCACGGCCACCCCGTGGCCTATCATAGTGAGACACTGTCAGATACTGTCCGTAAGTACCCTACTTACGACAAATAAATGTACTCCATTGTGCAAGCATACCACCAGTGGAGACATTACATTCTTGGGAAGGAGACAGTCATCCACGCTGATCATAAGCCACTGCAATTCATGCAGACACGGGGAAAATTGTAGAATGATTGCCATCAAAAGTGGTCCACATACTTGCAGCAATTCCACCTCAACATCAAGTATAAAATAGGAANATAGTGAGACACTGTCAGATATTGTCCGTAAGTACCCTACTTACGACAAATAAATGTACTCCATTGTGCAAGCATGCCACCAGTGGAGACATTACATTCTTGGGAAGGAGACAGTCATCCACGCTGATCATAAGCCACTGCAATTCATGCAGACACGGGGAAAATTGTAGAATGATTGCCATCAAAAGTGGTCCACATACTTGCAGCAATTCCACCTCAACATCAAGTATAAAATAGGAATCACCAATCATGTCGTTGATTGCCTCAGTAGACCGTCAGTCATGGCACTCGCCACGGTGCTAGACTCTTGCGGCCATGAGACATATGGATGGCCCCAACTCTATAAGACAGACCCTGACTTCGCCACCACCTACCAAATGTTGGGTGCAAACACAGTTGTCGATAATTTCCATATTTAGGTTGGGTTGTTATGTCATCTAGGCCATATCTGTGTTCCATCAAGTGAGCGAGTGAAGTTGATCTGAGAAGCCCACTACAGTCAGGTGGCAGGACACTTCGGCATTGAAAAGACTGTGGCGATGCTACAGAAACATTTCTATTGGCCGAAACTTCGACAAGAGGTCAGCAAGTATATCTGGTCATGCACTGCCTGTGCCATTGCCAAACCGACCACTAAGAAATAGGGCATGTACACCCCTCTTCCTACTCCTAACAGGCCATGGGANAGGGCCTGTACACCCCTCTTCCTACTCCTAACAGGCCATGGGAATCCATCTCAATGGACTACATGTCGGGCCTCCCGTCCACCAAGCGGGGAAATAACTGTGTTTTTGTGGTTGTTGATCGCTTTTCTAAGATGGCGATTCTGGTTGCCTGCAAGAAGACCATCACAGCAGAGGCCACTGCCAAGCTCTTCTTTGAATGAGTCTGGGTACATTTTGGAATCCCACAAACCATTGTCTCAGATAGGGATAGTTGATTTCTCATCACATTCTGGCCGAGCCTCTGGTCACTGTTGGACACCAAGCTCACCAAATCCACATCCTTCCACCCCCAGACAGATGGCCAAACCGAGGTTGTAAATCGAATGATTGTGCATATCCTTCGCATGTATAATTCAAAGCACCCTCGCACATGGGATGAGAGCCTTTCCTATGTCCAACATAGCTACAACTAAGCCCTACATAGCTCAACCGGCCACAGCCCCTTTCAAGTGGGGTTGGGATTCCAACCATTGGGACCCATAGATGTTGCACTTCCCCTTGCGGTCACCTCAACCGAATCATCTCCTGCTCCAACTGAAGCTGACAAAGCCACCTGGTTCATTGAGAGGATCCAGCACATACGCCAACAGGTTCAGAATATCCTACAGAAGTCCAATGACAAGTACAAACAGCGCCATGATCAACATCGGGTGCCACATAAGTTTCAGGTGGGCGACAAAGTTTGGTTGCACTTGCAAAAAGAACGACTTACAGGAACCTATCGGAAGCTTCGCCCACTCCATTATGGGTCATACACTATCACCAAGGTCATGGGGGATAATGCTTTTGAGCTCAACATTCCTCCTTTCCTTGGTCTGCACCCAGTGTTCAACGTGGATCTCCTTCGTCCTTATTTTCCACCATTATTGGACACCTCAGAAGCAGCAGAACAACTGACACCAACAGAGCTCAACCTCGACTTCCTACAATAGGCATCCAATGATCAGATTGTGGACAAACAGATCAAGGGCACTCAACAACAAAGGATCCAGCTTTATCGAGTCGTCAAAGCAGGGCAACTCCTGCACCAAGGCAAGTGGCTCACCCGGGGCCAAATTCAGCAGAAATTTCTTCATCTAATGGGGGACCTCAATGCAATGGAGACCATTTCTTCCTAAGGATAGAGGATTGATCCAGATGGATATCGGTGGCCACCCACCTTTTCCAACTGGATCAAAATAGTTTTCTGACAATTTTAGCAATTTACTATTTTTAGCAGTTTTAACTTCCGGGACCATTTTGAGGGCCTAAATAAAGGTTTTTAGGAACCTAACTCCTCAATGATTTCCAAAGGCATGATTGAGCCCCCAAAATGAATCTCCTCGACGATACCTTTCCAACGGGCTATCACACACCTAAAACGGAGATCGTATGCAAAAGTTACGACCCTGGGAAGTTGATGTACTAACTTACCCAAACGGGGCCCACATGACTTTTGGTGCTTCATCTCCTAGGGTTAGGTTTTTGGATGTCTAGGGTTTTTGGCATTCTTGCTTATTTTAAAAATGTCTTCAGAGCCTCATTGTAACCTTCTTCTTGTGAATGCACACTGTCGTCACATCTCTTCTCAGAGATAAGCCGCCACCATTCCAGCAAGCTTGTTTCCGCTGCATTTTACAGTTTCAGCTTATTTCGTTATTGAATAGAAAACCAGTTTTACTGTATCTCTGTTATTTTTTGTTAAGAACCTGTTAATAATCTGTATTCATTTCATTCTGCTTATAAAATATGCATCAGCCCCCCTCCCCTCCTGGGGTTCTGCGACCTCCCAGTCACTGGATCATCCTTTCCTCTGGGTTGAATCGACCCTTCAGGCTTCCGTTTGAACCCAAAAAAATTATACACAGGCCCCTTTCTTCTGTGTGCGGGTTCTGTCAGACCCGCGAGCTATTCTTGCGTGCTTCCAAAACACTAAGGTTCATGTGCTAGTGCCACACACCCACTACGGAAACCTAGATTTTTTGTATTTTTCTTCGAGGGACAGAATCCCCGAATTTCTATGGGGCCTCGCGCAGACCATCCCTTTCCTTATCCTCCTCTAAGAGACCACAACTCGGCCTTAGTGAAAGCGCCTTTCGCAACTCACGAGTTGGGATTCAAGGCTCTTGACTCCTCTTTCTCCAAACGTTGATATCTGAGACGCGATACGGGTATGGCTCCCTCCTCACTAGCACCTGCTACATGTAACCGTAGGCTAGGCTAAACACTAGCACTACTTGCAACTCGCGACTTCTCCAATTGGAGTGTTGAGCCCTCGTGCTCCTCCTTTGCAAATCCACGAGACGCGAGAGGTCAAAGTTACGTGGACTCTACCAAGCAACGCGTACATGCCACTTGTCTCCTCCACTGTACTCTACTTATGAGTTGTGTCGTTGCCGCCCGTCCTCGGCTCTCGGTGTTTCATGACCTTAGCGATCAATGTGCAACTTCTTCATCCTGTGAAACCCCGAACCACGACAATTCAACAATGGTTTGACTCTTTCCCATACGACATGTGTCCATCACCTGTCACCCGCTCCCACCTTTCTCTGGGCGCTTGTTGTTACGCCACTTGTCAACCACGCGGTCCCCACCTAACGGATGTGCCACATGTTCGCATGAGCCCTCGGTGCTCGGCACTTCGCGACTTCTGCGGTCGAAAGGAAGTTATTTCAACATTTGAATCCCCGATACGCGATACCACGCAGAGGTTCTGATCCAATGGTTTTCCCGTGGCTTGGATCCAACAACCACGATCACGTCGCGATTTCGCGAATCGTGAGTTCATGCAGTCCTACCCTTGACCACTCTAAGTCGCGATTCAATGAAATGCTACTCTCCTGCCTATGCAAAGGCTAAGATCGATGGTCTATAGAGCTCTGTTAGATCCTTGGATCTACGGTCCTGGATCCCATCGCTACTTGCAAAGGCTGAAAGGGTCCAGGTGTTAACACCTGTGCTCCTTCTCTAGATCCATCGGTCCTGACAGATCTGGGGTATTTCCGAAAGGATTCCAACCATTCATCTACCAAACAATAGGGTATTCTCTTTCTATAATTGGACTCGCTATCCCTTCTGATCTTGAATCACGAAATTCAACCTCTCGGAGCTTCAAACTCCCACGACTCCGAGACCTTAGAGAGATACTCTTTCTTGCATAAGGTTTCCAGACACGGATCGCATGAACCTTCAGACGGTTCTTGGGTTATTGTCCCTGATCTTAGTCGAGTCTCTGGGTAAAGGTTCGGTATGGTTCCAAGGTTTATGGGGTAATTCCCGGGGAAGAGTACTCTCGAGGAGCCTTCCCAGAATATTATGAGAATCAAGCAAACAAGACGATTCTCAGTGGAGCAAACTCATGCCCCAAACTTAATCATTTGTACAGAAACCAACTATGGCATGTAAGCATACACATGCATCCATTATTTCTAGTCTAAAACACCAAGCAATCATTCCACATTGAAATCATTATGGGCATATAAACATAAGCATGTATTCATGATATTCAATTCGAAATACAAGGCATAAAACACTTATTAGATCCACCAGGTGTGATGCAACTGCTGAGAGGGGTGCTCGTTTCCACCCAACCGTAGACTCAGTGACTCCAAACGGATTTACCATTAGCCACCCCCGAACTAGACCACGATGCTTTGAGATTCAGTCTCCTACTTCCAGCTCAACGGAAGTCAAGGACGAAGGTTACTCTCCTTCTCCTGATACAGAAAAATAATCCAGGATGAAGGTTACTCTCCTTCTCCTATGTTCAGAACTCCCTGTGTTTTCTAGAGTTTCTCCAGTTCTCTTCCGCGATCTCTATCGCGCGCGCTCTCTCGTCTACCCTTTACCACACTTCCTCTCTTGCATTTTCTCAGCAAGATTGCGTGTGGCGCGAAACTCCCTGTCCGTGGTCAGGTCTGAGAGATTTTACAGATGGGCGGTTCACCCCCATCCCCTCATTACCTCTTGAGGAGCCTCCCCACCTACCAATCTAACGGGAAATCCATTCCAGGGTTAGAGAGTTGCTTTGGTCTATGAGCAAGTAAAAACCAGTACAGTACTAGCTCGGTGGAAGTTAACGCAACCATTGCAAGTGCCTTCCACCACCTCTCATTAGCCATCGTGGTCTCTTTTAGCACATCCCCCTCCCAGCAATCATGCAACACATATTCATAACATAATTTACATTCATCGACCTTTTATACAAAGGTCCGTCAAATCAAACATTCACATCTTTGAGTTTTCCATAGTTCTTGGCCAATATAGTTATTTTTACAGACTGGGGGAAACAGGGTGTTACAATTCCCTCCCCCTTAAAGGAACATCGTCATTGATGTTCTATCTATAAATATGACGTGTATGTACAAAAGTAAACAAAATCAGATATGCATGTTTCATGGCATCTTCCATTTCCCACGTAGCCTCATTTGGGCCAAAATGTTTCCACTGCACCTTGACATGTGCAATGGTTCGGTTTCTGAGTGGGGTTTCCTTTATGTCCAGTATGCATTGAGGTTCTGGTAGGAATTCTCCTTTCGGTTCCACCTGGATCACAGACCAGTCAATTATATGTTTAGAATCATGTACATATTTCTTCAATAGTGAAACATGGAAAACATTATGTGTTTTTACTATGGGAGGAAGTGCTAGCCTATAGGCTACAGGTCCCACTCTATCTAGAACTTCAAAGGGTCCACAATATCGAGGTGCCAACTTGGCACAAGCTCCCATCCTCAGGGAACTCTTCATGGGCCTAACTCTGAGATATACGTGGTCTCCCG
Organism: Picea mariana; assembly: GCA_032191745.1. Taxonomy (NCBI): domain Eukaryota; kingdom Viridiplantae; phylum Streptophyta; class Pinopsida; order Pinales; family Pinaceae; genus Picea; species Picea mariana. The sequence continues at coordinate 12,670 of JASDQU011379167.1, read as the reverse complement.
TATTGAATTCTCTTGGAGTTCTCTTTCGGTCGACGTAACTTTTCTGTCTGTTCTGAGTGACCTTTAGATTTTGTTTTATCTGAATCACTTGTTGTTCCATTTCTTTCAACATGTNGAAACATGGAAAACATTATGTGTTTTTACTATGGGAGGAAGTGCTAGCCTATAGGCTACAGGTCCCACTCTATCTAGAACTTCAAAGGGTCCACAATACCGAGGTGCCAACTTGGCACAAGCTCCCATCCTCAGGGAACTCTTCATGGGCCTAACTCTGAGATATACGTGGTCTCCCGTATTGAATTCTCTTGGAGTTCTCTTTCGGTCGACGTAACTTTTCTGTCTATTCTGAGTGACCTTTAGATTTTGTTTTATCTGAATCACTTGTTGTTCCATTTCTTTCAACATGTCAGATCCAATAGTAATTTTGTTTACGGGATTACTCCAACTGAATGGAGTGTCGCACGGCCTACCGTAGAGGACTTCGAAAGGACTCGTCTTCAGGGATTCTTGGTAGCCGTTGTTGTAGGCGAATTCCACCAGTGGCAGGTAATCTTCCCACTTTTTGGGTTGATGCATTACATGCATCCTTAGCATGTCTTCTAATATTTGGTTCACTCTTTCCGTCTATCCATCGGTTTGAGGATGATAGGTTGTGTTAAATAGTAATTTTGTCTCCAGACTAGCCATCAAGGATTTCCAAAAGTTGGAAGTAAATTTCATGTCTCTGTCAGACACGATCTCTTTAGGCATACCATGTAGTCTGAATATCTCCTTCATGAATACGTTGGTGATGTCTATTGCCTTGCAAGTCGACTTGACGAGGATAAAATGAATGGACTTTCTCAATTTATCCACCACTACCATGATGGCGTCATAATGTTTGGTCGAGGTTGGTAATCCGGTGATGAAATCCATGGAGATGGTTTCCCATTTCCATTCCGGGATTGGTAGAGGTTGTAATAATCCCGATGGGTGTCGGTGTTCTGCTTTAACCTGTTGGCATTCTATGCATTTGGCTAAGTACTCAGCGATGTCTTTCTTCAATCCAGGCCAATAGAATTGTTTCATGGTGGTTGTGATCATCTTCTGGTATCCTGGATGACCAGTATATGGTATTTTATGTAGTTCATATATTATGGACCTCTTCAAGTCATCACAATCTGGAATATACAACATGTATTTGTATGTTAGCATACCTCCATCTATCATCCAGTAGCCTTCATAATTTATCCCTGTGGGTTCTTCCTCCAGGTACGAGGTCACGGTCTAGAAGAATGTGTCTGTTTCTTGTGCATTCCTGACTCTTTCCTTGACAATCGTCTCGCAGGTGCTCACCATTGTCAGGTGAATTGTTTTCATACTTCTGCTAAGGGAATCGGCCACCTTATTTTCCTTTCCCTTGATATGTTTGATTTCGAAATCAAACTCACTAAGAAGGGCCATCCACCTATCTTGTCTAGAATTATGTTTTGGTTGGTCAAATAGATATCGCAATCCACAGTGATCTGTCATAAGTACAAATTTCCTTCCCAGGAGGTAATGCCTCCACATTTTTAAGGCGTGCACTATGGCGGCCAGTTCTAGATCATGGGTCACATAGTTGACTTCGTGCACATTCAATTTTCGGGATTCATAGCAGAATACACTTCCTCCTTGCATAAGGACTCCTCCGAGCCCTTCCTTGCAGGCATCTGTGCACATGAGGAAGTCAGCTTTGGGATCGGTGATCTTCAACATGGGTGCGTGGGTCAGTAGATGTTTTAGGGATTGAAATCTTTCTTCACATTCTTGCGTCCACGTGAATTTAGCTCCCTTCTTCTGGAGGGAAGTGATTGGACAATCAATCTTGGAGAATCCTTTTATAAATTTCCTATAGTATCCTGCTAAGCCCATAAAGGATCTGATATCTAAAACGTCCTTTGGGGTAGGCCATTCCATGATAGACCTGATCTTGTCAGGGTCTACTACTACTCCTTCAGATATGACATGGCCCAAGTAATGTATTTGCTTCTGGAAAAAGTCGCACTTGCTAAATTTGGCATAGAGCTGATGTTCTCTTAGCACTTGAAGCACAAGTCTAAGATGTTCCTTATGTTCTTCTCTATTCTTTGAGTAAATTAATATATCGTCAATAAAAACCAGTACAAATTTGTCTGAGAATTTGCTGAGCACATTGTTCATCAAGCACATAAAAGTGGCAGGGGCATTGGTTAATCCAAATGGTACTACACAAACTCATAGTGACCATATCTCGTCCTGAAGGCAGTTTTGTGGATGTCTTCACCCTTGATTCGGACTTGATGGTATCCAGATCTCAAGTCAATCTTTGAGAAGATGGAAGCACCTCCCAATTGATCGAACAGGTCATCGATCCTGAGTAAGGGGTACTTGTTCTTTATGGTTACCTTATTGAGTTGTCTATAATCTATGCACAGTCGGAGGGTACTGTCCTTTTTTTTCACAAACAGGACTGGTGCTCCCCATGGAGACACGTTGGGCCAGATATAGCCTTTTTCCATCATTTCTTTTAGTTGTAATTTAAGCTCAACTAGCTCAGGTGTGCTCATCCTGTAGGGTGTCCTAGACACTGGCACCGCTCCTGGTGCAAGTTCTATCGAGAAGTCAATGTCCCTTCTCGGAGGTAGACCCGGTAGCTCTTCCAGAAATACATTTCTATATTCTCTTAGTGTGGGGTGGTCTTCGAGACTTGGTTTTTCATCTCCAACTAATTCCAACACCTGTATCGCATATAGTGGGTATCCCTTTCTG
>JASDQU011379166.1:12925-23914 GCA_032191745.1 Picea mariana | reverse complement strand
CCAAGTGTTCTTTCAACCTACGAATGCCACCCCCCCCTGATGCATTTTTGACAATACTTGCAATACATACTACCTTCAATCACCTCGGCATGAACCCATGCGACATCTTTAGTTTTTGGGGCCATTGTAAATTTGTAAATGCAAACTCAAAGGCTAAATCAAACTTCAAAGGTGGGATTTGCACAATGCAAGCAATCTGAAAATGCAAAGAAGGAACCTTGTCTTAGATTCTTACAAGTTTCAAACATTCAACAATCAAGATTCATCATTCAACTCTAAAGATGGAAAAAAAATGAGTGGAAATTGTTCAACATACCTCTAGAGTCTCCTCCAAACTCCTCCAAACTTGAAGATGAACTATAGCCTCCTAGTTGAGATGCCNACACGACGCTCTTCCATCTGACACCGGTAATATGGCCCACGATGATGAACTATAGCCTCCTAGTTGAGATGCCAAATCCACCACAAACTACCCAAAACACTTGCCCATTAAGCTCCTCAAGAATCAACGCTGCTCCTAAACCCAAAAGCTCCAAAATGCTTCCAAATGCTCCCAAATGATGAATGAGAGAGGTGTGAGGCTCTTAGAGGGGGTTGCTGTGCCTTTATAGCATTCTGTTAGGGTTTAGGAGGGTAAAGGGTTTAAAAAAAACAAAAAAAAATTAGATTTTGGCATCTGCGGGCGTCCTTGAGAAAAACAGAACCGAACTGGCCGATTCGGTACCAAGCCGGTCGGTTCGGTTTTTCTACCGGTTCGAACCGGTCCGCCTTCTAACCGGTCAAACCGGTCGGTTTCGGTTTCGGTTTGACGGTTTTTAAAACACTGAGTGGTACACAACCACTGCCATAGTCTCCATGACTATGCTGTGATGTTTCTCCTCTCCCAGTAGTCTTATTCACACCTAGCCACCTCGCATGGCGTAGGCAAGACTACGACCATAGCCCCATTCACACCTAGCCACCTCACACGGCGTAGGCAAGGCTAAGTTGCAAGCCTTATTCACACCTAGCCACCTCACATGGCGTAGGCAAGACTTGCACCTGACTGTGCATTACTCCCTCAGTCACTTCACATGACTAATCGGGGAAACCCTTGGCCAGAGGGGTTAGCCGACTGGAGGAGAGAACCACCACACCTCCCTCTTAACAAGGGTGGACATTCTGCATCACGTCAATCTTGTCTCTGAAGTAGTCATACTTCACTCTAGACAATGGCTTGGTGAGAATGTCCGCTATCTGCTCATTCGTGGATATGTTCTGGAGCTTCACGGCTCCTCTCTGCACCATGTCTCAGATGAAGTCTTGCAAGAAACTTCTGAAGCCACGCTGCTTCACGGCTTACAATACTGGTTGCTATATACTTTGCCTCCGCTGTACTGAGTGCTATTGATGTCTGCTCCCTGCTCAACCATGAGATCACAGTGATCCCAAACTGAAACAACATCCATAAGTACTCTTTCGATCCACTGCACTCCTTGCCCAGTCAGAACCTGTATAACTCCACGACTTCATATCTCCATCTGAGGCATATCTCAATCCATATCCACTCGTACCACATAGGTATCTAAACAATTGTTTTGCTGTCAACCAATGTACATGTCTCGAAATCAAGGTTAAAAGTTTCACATCCCAATCCTTCTGACTGGCTTCCTTCACTGAAACAAGGGAGTCCTATCCAAGAGGTCTCATATCTGCTCAAGCGCTAGCCTCCTGTCTGTCAGTCCTATAGGACGTCTCTCCCATCTGAATTTGAATCTAAAGAGGAATCCTTTTTGAATGAAAGTCTCTAAGCAACTGACTCTCTCTTAGATCAAGCCCACTCTGAGTCTGCATGCTCCCTCTGAAGCTTGACACCCTTTGAGGCTATATAGTCTTCGGAGTCATCTGCTCTCTCTGCATGTGCTGACCTCCTCTTCTTCTGCAAATGTTACTTCTTCTATTATGACCAACACACATCCATCATATACTCGAAGTCATACGACGAACCATGTTGATTTTCTAGTGTTAAATTTAGACAAGCACAATTTTTCCGCAAGTGGTAATTACTTCCAATGATATACGATATTACTTTAGTACACTCTAGAACATCACTAGTAATTACACTTAGAACATTCAACTACTTAGAAACTTCGGTCTCTTAGATCACTTCCCATGTGTGAGAGAGAAAAATATGTGTCTATTGTTGTGTCTTTCAAGTGTCTTTTTATAGTAATATTAGATTGATCCAAAAAGACACGTCTCTTTGAAAATTAAATTTAAAATTAAATTGAATTTTCTTTCTTATAAATAGTTAGAGAATACCTCCCGTAACTACCCCAAGATTAATTTGGTTATAATCCATCCACATAGTATTTGATTTTGTTAAATTGTTCCTCCATAATTCATGCGATTCATTGCATAAATATAGGTAGAAGTAAATATTCTTCATATTTAGGTAATTTACTAATTAGACATTTTTACTAGAAATTACTGCCCACCATAATTTATGGAATTCTTTCTATAATTTAGGTAGGAGTAAAAAGTAAATATGTTGTACATAGAGATTGTAACAACCCCATAAATTTAACACTCCCAACAATTTACTTTGCTCTCATTTTCCTGGGTCCTTCTGTGAGGGAGTCCAGCCCAATCCCGCTCTGATATCATGTTGATTTTTTATATGAGATGATATGATATAGTATTGTATATGAGATGATGTCATAGATTCATATGAGATGATTTATTACGGTGATGAATGTGCCAAATATATAGAGAACCTAAAGGCACATATGGTGACTGTTGCCATCCTAATACACACTTGCAAACGTGAGCTAAGTCCGGCTCACTTAGTGTGTCCTTGGAGACACAATGCCTAGGTTCAAAGCTCACGCTGTCACTTTGACTTGAACCTTTTTCGTCTAGGCTTACTCCTAGGGAAGCCAAGGGGGGTAGACCCTAGTTCTAGGAGTTGGTTTTAATTAGTTAGAAGGTTTGGGGGGAGACTAACCTATGATGCAAAGGCAGCAAATGCAAGATGCAAGATTTATTATGTCAAACAAACCTTTCCCTAAGTCAACTAAGACTAGTGCCCAAGGTTGGGCAAAGGGGTCAACTAATGTTTAAGGGGGTTTTATTACAATACAATTACAAAGATTATAAAAGTACAATTATCCACAACAAGATTAGATACAAGTACTTACAACAATGAATGAAAGATATTACAACAGTTATAGACAAGAGATATAAGATACACAAGATACAAAGGAACTAAACTAATCAAAGGCTTTAATGTGTAAGATTTCAAAGATATTCAAAACATAAAGATCATTCACATTAAGCCAAGCATGCCCCAATAGCACTTACTCTATTGGACTGCTTTTCGATGGCAACCACAACATTCAAGATCCAACAAGAAGATGCCTCCAAATGGGATGCGCTATCTCTTGAAGGGTCACACCATAAAGATCACTTGACAGATAAACTGAAATGCTTTAAAGTAAAAGTGATCCATACAAATAAAATTGACACTTAGATAATTGATCCACAAAGAAATGAAATTGCATGTGAAATTAAAACAAGATGTGTGCTTGCAATTAAAGTTTTAGACAACCATAAGATATACCCAAGAAATTGATGCCTAAAACACTAAGTGGATTAAGGGTTGTTTAAAGATTTTAAATTCCCACCCTAACTAAGTGTTGAACCAAAATCCTCCTCCCCCAATTACCAAATGGCTGCTGGATGCTCAAGAAGTGAGGCAACGAGGCTTAACCTAGCTTCATAGATCAACCCTAAAGACCCGAGTACTCCCAGAAAGGACACCGCGCATCGTGAGACTGTCCCCGGCCTAGCACCTTCCTTTGCCTTCCTCAAGCCCCGTTTTAGATGGTGAAGATGGTGAATTTAGGTGTCCTATTAAGTCTAATATATTATTATGCCTTAGGACTAAGTTTTTAGGTGTGTTTATGGGTGTTTTAGTGACTTTTAGTTGTCCAAATTAGCGAATTAGGCCCAAAACCGAAACTTTAATCAGCCCAAAAGATGTGTTTAGAATTTTAAGAATGGAGCATGTAAACACATATAGCATATATAATGGATTGCTAAAAAGAATAAGTTATTCCTACACCATTTACTTAACCAAAAAATGTTTGCAAGCTTGAAAGGAAAGAGTGCTTTGAAAAGGACAAGAAAAGTTTGCTAATGAAAAGATTTAAACTTTTACCATTTAACCATGTGTGACTTGCATTAAGATAGAAGTTATGAAAATGAAACTTGCAAGATTTAAAGCATGTAAGTGAATTTATGCTGCCATGGGCTTAAGCTAAGACTAATTATGTGAATGTGAGATCTACTTCTAGAAGATTTTAACCATGAAAGCATAAACAAATCATAAACACATTACTAATCTAGCCTCACAATTTTGGGGATGTCTCACCCAAGGTGTAGGCAATTATGAGATAAAACTTAAAAAGGAAGAGCAAAGAAAGAAACCACTCACCATGGCACAAGGTGGAGGCAAGCCTACCTTTGTTGTGCCAAAGAGGGTTTGGAAGGAAGAATAAGACTTTAGAAATGTCAGAAAAAGAAGAGAAAGGGTGAGTTTTCGTTACCCAACCAAAGGAGAGACCTTTGGGAGTGTTGTGTGACCAAAAGTGGGCAGCAAAACCCCTTGATCTGATGAGAACCTGCAAAAATCAGCAAGCTATTGCTTGCTGGAAATGCTGCATACAACAAGAAAAGTGAGGAAAAATTTCTGTTTTTAGGGCATAATTTTTTCACATAAAATTTCCAAGTAAAAATGTATATTTGTGACCTATCTATGATTGTTAGCAAGCTGAAATATAGAAGAAATGAGCAAAGAAACTAGATTTGAAAAGCAATGGAGTTTAAAGGGGGTTTTAAGAGTAGACTCTTCCTTGAGGCTAGCCCAATAAAACCGTAGAGGTAAACCTGCAAAATGTGAGAGAGAAGCTACAAAAATTGATAGAATGTGAGTAGATCTAGATGGTAAAACAAACTACTTTGAAATACCCAATTAAATACTTCACTAGATCTTATGATAATACTACCACAAGATCTATCCAAACAAAATACTTTGCTTGAAACTTCTACTCTAGATCCATAAAACTTGAAGCAAGAATGAGAAAGAGAAATAGAACAAGATCACCTCAATAGTAGCAAGAAGCAACAAGAATACTCTTTGTTTCTTCAAAATCCTCCAAAGCCTTTCTATTACTCAAGAGGAGAGTATTGTAGCAACAAGTTGCTCCAACACTCTCAAGAGCAAAATGGAAAGGAAGCACAATGAACCAAGAGAGAGAGAGAGATGAGGGGAAAATCAAGTAGCATAACAATAGCTCAAGATATGGTGAAGAAATGAGTGAGGGAGGGGTTCTATTTATACTTGGGAAGGCAAAGCTACCCCTATTGGTTGAGTTACAAGTGTCACACATCAAAGAAAAATCACTTTTAGGGTTTTGGCATGGATGGATGAAGTGGAAATGAGTTGGAGTGAGTTGGCAAGGCTTTGATAAGTGAAATGATGAGTTGTAGGGTCTAGGGAGGCACATCAAGAGACATAATAAGTCTTCCATTAATTTTTTTATTATTTTTTCACTTTTTGGAGACTTTCTAGAAGGGAGGCACACCACTCTAGGAAAAGTGACGTGTTTGCTTAATGGCTAGGTGAGGGGGTGATGTGAGGGTTTGAAAAGTTTAGGAAAAATCTCTCACACACTTTTCCATCATTACTTTACCCCATTTGCTCAAAATTACAAAAATGACATTTTTCCTATGTCATGATTTAGCAATTAAAATTGCATTTTTGACTGACCGAAACTCCTGATCGACAAACACCTAGCAAAAGTTGTCCGACTGAGCTGAAACTTGGTTCAAGGGTGTAGGGGGTGTCTTTCCATTTCTTTTGAGCACAAATACCTCTATCAAAAACCCAAGGACCTAGTTTTTACAATATTTGCTCAAAAATAATTAATTAATTAATAATTAAACTTCCAAACNAACTTATCTAGACTCGTTGGAATTCTGTGAAACTTTATAAGATGTCATACATGGTCATTTACATCATTCCTAAACAATAGTTACTAGAAGAAAACCCCATTAGAACGTCTTTCACCACTTTGGAGGAATTATCGCTGGTGGGAGGGAAAAACTCAAGGGAAATTAATTAAGGCTGAAAAGCCCAATTAATAACCCGAGGATAAAAAACCCTCGATGAAAGGAACTCCCCTAATGAAGAAATCCCAAGTTAACTGACCTAACTATGATCCATGCAGACCTATTACATTATTAACCCACACAGGGGTGCAGAAATTCCGTTTACAAAAATATGTGCTGGAGGCAAAAATTGCTCAGTAGAACCAAACTGTCTTCGACATATTAGCTTCTGTTGATGCATATCTTCATTGCACATGGAGTTGACACCCTAGTTGGATAGGTGGTCAACAATGACCATCCATGAAAGGATGCGTCTCTAATAATTATAATAACTATTTATTATTATTATTATATATATATTAATAATATTATTAATAATTAATAATTATATTATGAATTATTAATCTGGGAGAATGTCTTCCCGATGTTGTCCAAACATCAACAAGGAAGACAAGGGTCGATATATGTTTTATAAGAGTGTCCTCACGCCAGAGAGATTTGCATTGTGGATAGCAAAGACATTGTTTGTCAAAGTTGCGATGATTGGTAGCATGCACGTAACAAATAAAGTCACCATGGAGATTGTGAATACATTGTGATAGTAGCTTGCCTCTCCTAGTTAATGGATTGCTTGTTAGAGTTGCCACCATGACAAAGCGAGTCGATATTAAAGGAATGTGTTGTGAGGGAATCGAAAGGTTAAGCTAGAAGTGACTTGGAAAGGTACTCATATCTGTGAAGTAAATCTAAAAGTGAAGAATAAATACTGTCGCCTGTGGGGTTTGTTGATTGTTGGAGAGACATATCACGAGGTTGTTGAATAGTGGGCCATTGGGATAAAGAGTCTCCTAGTTGCAAAGGTCGAAAAGGAGCTGGGTTTCCTAACTACAAAGGTTGAAGAGGAGTCTTGGTGGTAGTTGTGATAGAGAAGGAACTCGGGTTATGAATTGTGCCACCATCAAGAAGAGTGGGAGAGGACAATCCCATGAGAACATTCCTGTAAGGTCGTTGACTTATGATACATGTGGCAATTGAAGCCCACTCAATTTGAAAGTTTACTTGGTCTATGTGAATAATTGAGGGAATATCGCTCACATGAGTAGAGTTGTCGAGGTGAGCGTGGCCATGGAAGAGGATAATCTTGATTGAAGTTGTGATAAAGGAGAGTCCACTAGGAAGAGCCCCTAGATTGCTCCTGTTAGAGTCATGGGGTTGGGACAGAGGTGATGCACAAACTTTTGTTATAGCACAGAGGGAAAAGAAGAGACTGGGTTTGATTTGGTAAAGACTTGAGACAAAATTGTAAATTTGCTTTTTGTTCATATAATTTTTTTAGGAGAATTTCAAAAGAGAGGTTTGCGATGAAAGTTCTTCAGAAGAGAAGTTTAAATCTATAATTTTTGGGTTTGAGAATGTGGATGAAGAAATTTGTAATTTTTGAGTTTCAGATTAATAGACAAAAAATTGTTGTGTTTATGAGTGGTAGTATGGTTGTAATTTATGATAGATGATAGTGGATTGACAGATTCACAAAAGTTGTTAGATAGCAAAGAGTTTGATGTCAATGGACTTTGGCATTGAAGATACAAGGATTTGTGTTTTTTGTATCCCTCCCTTGTAAGTAGGTTTGAGATAGTTGATAGTCTACTTGATATGGAGAAGACGAAAGGAATATGTATGATGTTGGGACCCAAAGTTTTGGGTTAAGTTTTGCACACGCACAAACGAAGTTGTGCGCGCTCATTCCAAAGTTTTGTGGGCACCTAAGGAAATGCATGAAGGAATCACAAAGAGTGCATGTCGGACCAAGTTTTGACAGTCCGCAACAAGCTTAAAAGATTATTGAACGCGCGTCGGTCCCAGTTTTGATGTGTAGTAGAAATCAAGGCACAAGCTGGAATCAAGAAAATAATCATCTGGAAATCCTCTCGAATGATTACTGCCAACAATACAAGGGATCGTGGAGCTGACAAGAGATGAGATGGCAGGGCAGTTAAGATTGCCTTGATTCCTGAAAGTTACGTGGACTGTAGGCAGGTGCCATAAGCGTGCGAGGCAGTTTTGTTAGTTCGAGCTAGTGGAGCAGAGTAGAAAGAGACAACGCTCGCAAGTAAAGAAAGCTATAAAAGGAAATAGTGATATCAGAAATAAGGCTAGCTAGATGTTTCATGAGAAGAAAGTCATTAAGTCCTTAATATCGAGCTCACTTTGAGCCTGTTGTAATATTGTAATGCTTTGAATATACTTTTGTGTCTATTATATGTCTGAGTTTTGAGTCAAGGAACATTGCGCAATATGCTGTAATTCCGAGGAGTTCTATAGAGAAGATATGAATTTCTATCGCTGTCATATGTATCTATTCTGTGCAATGTATACCTTTGTTGTGATGGAATGACTCTAGTACTAAAGATGCGACAATTCTAATCTTTTCTCTGTCTATCATGTATGAGTTAAATATGTGTGTATTGTTTTTCTTCTTAGTTTTCATAATTTGTCAGATATGAGTCGCATGGATGCCAGTCCCAATGAATCTTCATGTGTCTATCCTTCATCCTTGTCACAAGACCTTATGGTTTCTGTGATCCTCTCTGCATCCATAGTGAGACCTATTGAATTTTTAAATGCTTAACTAGTTTACAACTGAAGTAAACAATCAAGACCTCAAGCGGAATAACCAAGCACAGATAACACAAAAATTGGGTTTGCTCGGTTAACCATAGGTAATGCTCTTTCATTACCACCCAACCATATGCATCCTCAAGTGCCACCCCCGAGCAGAGCAGGAGACCTGCTATAGAATGATATCCAAGAGAAAGTCACCCAAACATAGAGAAATATGTTGTTACAAATGTGCCCAATCTGCTGTCTCAGAAATGCCTCAGATCAGGCCGAACTTCCTCAGATTAGTACTCCTGCGACTGCCTCAGATGTGTTAGGAGGGCGAGTTGTTGTGTGATAAATGAGGAAGGCTTGACCTTATTTATATATGTCCAAAGTAATGATGGGATGTGTCTTTTCACAAGAGCCGACTTGTACAAGTTACATAAAAAATAATTTATAACTCAATATAAATTAACCTTTACACAATAGGGTCGACATGTACAAGTATCTCTCATCACAAGTGAATGGGGATTTCTCTTCTCATGATATCAATCTAGTATCTCTCATCACAAGTGAATGGGGATTTCTCTTCTCATGATATCAATATATAGGAGGTCTCTTGGAGGTGAATACCTCCCACAGCTACCAAGAACATCAACAAGACCTTGCTTGGCCTTGGCCAAGGGTTGATATGTTGGTGCTCTAGGGTTTTTGTTGGACAACTCTGGACGAACCCTGGGGATAAACTCCCCAACGTTAAGAAGGGCGTGCGCATACGTGGATCAAAACGCCCAACAAATGGTTTTGTTGTCGGCACCTGAAAGTCTTTTTGGGAACAATGAAGGCAAGAGATGAGGTGGCATCCATCTTGGGAGGAGATTCAAGACTGGTTGACTGCAAAAGAGCATTAGTTTGCCCTGAGAGAAACTCAGGGACTGAGGGTGAATGTCAACCAATGGAAGGATAGGTATCTGTACGCGGATATGCATGAGTTTTCTTTGTTGAATTTCCTTGTTTAATGTTTGAATGGCTAAATAAGCAAACTGCTACCAATTCTCTTGTGTCGCCGTTGGAACGAGTGGTTTGGGATCAAGCGTTGCTTGAAGAATTGAAAGCGTTGGATAATAAGTGGAGTCGTGCTATTGACTTCTGGTTTGCTCAAGTAAAAGAAGGCTACATTGTTGAACTTACCGTGGAATACATTGACTCTTTCAACGAGGTTGAAAGAAAGTTTGCAGAAGGATCGAGAATGTGGATGCTGGAAAAAATTCCACTTAGGGTAAAAATGCTGTTCGTGGAAAAGGGGCTAATAAGCATGGAGCCCAATCAAATGGCTGAGTAAAGTCCCCTGGCGTTGGGGGGGTTTTGCAGAGACGGGTTAAAGTCAGAGAGAAGATGGAGCCGTTGAGGATGATCCAAAAATTGTTGGGATGAGGTGAGGTATGTAATGGACCCAGAGGGGCAGAGGAGAAAAAGAGTTGAGAGGTACGCAAGAAGAGTTGAGATAATAAGAAGAGTGGAAAAGCGATGTGGAAAAGAATTAGGTAGGGGCGCGTGACAAAGGGTCGGGTCCAAGATGAAGAGAAAAGAAACCGCACTAGGTTGTAGTGCAGAAGAGTATTTTGTGCTAGAGTCTAGCACATATGAGGATAGGTCTGCAAAGAGGCGTGGCATAGAAGATATGGTGTCGAGTAGGGATACCAATAGAGATACTAGTACGGGCCTAGTGATGAAGTCCGCACCCTTTGGTTGTTGTGGACCGCAACCTTAGAGGAAGATGAAGCGCAAAGCATTGGTGTGCTGATAAGAGGAGAGGATGGCGTGCAGAGCAGTAGTGCTTTGTTCGGAGAGGAAGATAGTGTGCGAAGTGGTAGTGCGCAGATCATATCGGACGACATAGTCGGAGAGGAAGATAGTGTGCGAAGTGGTAGTGCGCAGATCATATCGGACGACATAGCGTAGATTTGTAGTGCAGAGATTGGATCGGAAGATAGAGCATACATTTGTGGTGCGTAGATAGGACAGGAAGGTAGAGCGCAACGTGTTGGTGTGTTAGAAGATGAGGAAGATGGAGGCTCCCTTAGTGGTGGGGGAGACGAATTGTTAATAGTAGATGGCCTTGCACGACTGCAAGTAGATAACTCTCCGGGTCACCTTGCAAGAAGTTTCAGAAGAAGATGGACTTACCCCCCCTTGCGAATTTTTAATCAAGAAGAAACCACAATAGAGAGTGAA
>JASDQU011379162.1:0-23902 GCA_032191745.1 Picea mariana | reverse complement strand
CGATATGCTATTAAAATCGAGTAGAAATTTAATCACCAGAACAAACAAGAGTTCAGGTCTACAAATCCACAACAACCAAAGTATGACAAAAACGACCCTAACAAATAGTCTCCCGAAAACCAGTGCAAGCCACAGGAAAAGAAGGGTCAAGGGAAGACAAAGAAGGGCACCGAAAAATGGTGCGATTTCCACAAAATCCCCTGGCACGACACCGATGAATGTTGCTCAGAATAGTCATTGGTGGCCGAGATCAAAGACAAGGAACCAAACCTTGATTCAGAATCTGATTTTGAAAATACTGGTAAAAGACAAATCATTGACACAGACCCCACTGCTATTGTCGTACCGCAGCAATTCAATTCAACCAGAAGAACCAACAAATCCTGAAGAGGGGGATACCCTTTTTCATTCATAGATGTGGGTGAAGGGGACCCCACTACATTTTATTGTTGATAGAGGAAGCCAAAAGAACCTCATCTCAGTAGAGTTCGTCAAACAATTGGGATTGTCGACAACACCCTAACTGCAACCATACAGCATCAGGTGGCTTCGCCAAGGATGAGATCTTAGTTTCAGCCAACAATGTCGATTGTCGTACGACATCCATCCCTTCAAGGATGGGGTATTATGTGATGTTTCCCCACTGGATGTCTGTGATGTTCTCTTGGGCCAGCCATATATGTGCAGTGCCATGCTATTTATGACTCTCGACCCCGTAGTGTCATTGTTACTTTGGGGGGTCATATATAAAGAATACCAAAGGTAGTTCCGACTATTGTTCCACCTAAACAGTGTCACAAGGTAGTATCTCATACTTCAAAATTCAACTTCTTCACAATTTGTTCAAAAGGGGAACAGAAGGGCACTGCAATCGCTACAGCCTCGCCCCAAGCACCTTCTATCCAACAAAAGTAGGCCAAGAATGTTGCAGCCAAGCACAAAGATTCCTTTTGCACACCGTCCTCTCATGTAGATCGAATTGTTGAATAGCTTGATCCTCAACGAGTTCGTGATAGACTTCCACAAACTGAGCAACGCTACGTCTCCAGTAAGGCAAGCAACTCAACAAGATGCAGATTCAACAAACATTTTTCCCTCTCCCCGGGGAACTCAACGCAATGGAGACCATTGCTTCCTAAAGATGGAGGATTTATCTAGGTGGATATCGGTGTCCAACCACCTTTTGCAGCTGGCTCAAAACAATTATTTTCTGGCAATTTTGGCAATTTACTATTTTTATCAGTTTTAACTTCCAGGGCTATTTTGAGGGCCAAAATGAAGTTTTTTCAAGTTTGAGCTTCCCAATGATAATTGAAGGCATGATTGAGACCCAAAAATGAATCTCCTCGAAGATACCTTTCCAACAGACTATCATACACCTAAAATGGAGATCATATGAAAACGTTACGACCCCGGGAAGTTGATGTACTAACTTACCCAAACGGGGCTCACATGACTTTTGGTGCTTCATCTCCTAGGGTTAGGTTTTTGGATGTCTAGGGTTTTTGGCATTCCGATTTATTGTAAAAAGGCCTTTAGAGCTTCATTGTAATTATCTTCTTGCGAATGTGAGTAGCCATCACATCTCTTCTTAGAGATAAGTTGCCACCATTCTAGCGAGTCTTTCACTCTGTATTTTTATAGTCTCTGTACATTTATTTCATTAATAGAAATCATGTATTACTGTATCTCTGTATTTATGGTTGCATATCTGATACATTTATGTTATATTATTGAATATCTGTGATATATCTGTGCATTTCTTTATTACATCTTCACTCTCATTTTGTGCCAAAAATAATCTAGATCAGTGTTATCAGAGTAGGTTGCTCTTGATCTTTTTTCAGTGCATTTCCACGACGAGGTCCAAGTATAGCAAGTTGGGTCTCGAGCTTGTCTCTCTAGAGGAAAATCTCTCTATCACACCCAAGAAACCCTCAATGGTGGAAGAAAAGAAAAATGACGGAGCAGATGATCCTATCAGTCTGTTCCTTGAGCAAGCTTTCATGCGACAAAGGGACAAAATGATGGAGAATTTTTCCCACATCCTTCAATGCCGATAGAAACAGGTGCATATTCATCAAATGACCACTTTGGAGGCACCTCTCCTTTTAAGGTAAAAAATAATTTTGATATTTATGTATTTGAAGGACAGATAGATGTAGAATCCCTAGACAAATGGTTAAACTTGCTAGAAGGTTATTTCTTTGTTCACAATTTTTTCGACAGAGAAAAGATCACCTTCGCACTCCTTAAACCTCTCCCCCATGTCAAACGTTGGTGGGAAAATTACTAGGAGCAGAGTTCCACAGAGGAGTCTGGAATATATGGGGCCGAGCCTACTTGGGATTTTTTTGTGGATGCGGTAAATGAACAGTATTACCCTGTTCAACTATGAGGACCAATACATGAGATGGACCAAACTGCGGCAAGAGAGGGGCCAAGTAGTTCCAGAGTTCACCAATACCTTCCATACCTTGTGCAACAAGCTGGGTATCAAAGACTGTGGATGACATTTGGTTATGAAATACCGTGGGGCTCTACATAGATACATCCAAACTGAAATGGATTTTCTGGACATTTCATCACTCGGTGTTTCTCATCGATATGCTGTTAAAATCGAGTAGAAATTTAAGCACTAGAAAAAACGAGAGTTCGGGTCTGCAAATCCCCAACAACCAAATTATGACAAAGACGACCCTAAAAAACAATTTCCCGAAAACCAGTCCAAGCCACAGGACAAGAAGGGTCATGGGAAGAAAAAGGACACCGGAAAATGGTGCTATTTCCACAAAAGCCCATGGAACAACACCAATGAACGTCGCTCAAAACATTCATTCGTGGCCGAGATCAAAGACAAGGAGTTGAACCCTGATTCAGAATCTGATTCTGAAAATACTAGTAAAAGACAGATCATCAATGCAGACCCCAGTGCTATTGT
This sequence comes from Picea mariana, assembly GCA_032191745.1. Lineage (NCBI taxonomy): Eukaryota > Viridiplantae > Streptophyta > Pinopsida > Pinales > Pinaceae > Picea > Picea mariana. The sequence goes on along the minus strand of JASDQU011379162.1, from coordinate 20,961 downwards.
CGCGACCGCAAAAATTCAACTAGAAGAACCAATAGATCTTGAAGCAAGGGAGCACCTTTTTCATTCATAGATGTGGGTGAAGGGGACCCCACTGCATTTTATTGTTGATAGCATAATCCATAAAAACCTCATCTCAGCAGAGGTTGTCAAACAGTTGGGATTGTTGTCAACACCACACTCGCAGCCATACAACATCGGGTGGCTTCACCAAGGACGAGATCTTCATGTCAGCCAGTAGTGTCGATTGTCATACAACTTCCAACCCTTCAAGGATGAGGTATTATGTGATGTTTCCCCACTGGATGTCTTTGATGTTCTCTTGGGCCAGCCATATATGTGGAAGCACCATGTTATTTATGAGTCTCGACCCCATAGTATCATTGTTACTTTGGGGGGTCATCTCTACAAAATACCAGATGTAGTTCTGACTATTGTTCCACCTAAACAATGTTGCAAGGTAGTATCGCATAATGCGAATTTCAGCTTCTTCACAATCTGTTCAAAAGGGGAACAAAAGGACACTGCAACCGCTACAACCTCACCCCAAGCACCTTCTATCCAACAGAATCGGGTCGAGAATATTGCAGCCAAGAGCAAAGATTCCTTTTGCACACTGTCCTCTCATGTAGCTCAACTTGTTGAACAACCTCATCCTCAATAGGTCCATGACAAACTTCCACAAATTGAGCAACGCGACGTCTCTAGCAAGGCAAGCAACTCACCAAGATGCATATTCAACAAACACTTTTCCGTCTCCTTGGGGAACTCAATGCAATGGATACCATTTCTTAATAAGGAGGGAGGAATGATCCAGGTGGATATCGATGTCCACCCACCTTTTCCAACTGGCTCAAAACAGTTTTCTGGCAATTTTGGCAATTTACTATTTTTAGTAGTTTTAACTTTCGGGGCTATTTTGAGGGACAAAATGAAGTTTTTTTCGAGATCGAGATTCTCAATGATAGTCAAAGGCATGATTGAGACCCAAAAATGAATCTCATCAACGATACCTTTCCAACAGGCTATCATACACCTAAAAAGGAGATCGTATGAAAAGGCTATGACCTCGAGAATTTGATGTACTAATTTACCCAAACGGGGCCCACATGACTTTTGGCGCTTCATCTCCTAGGGTTAGGTTTTTCGATGTCTAGGGTTTTTGGCATTCCATTTTATTTTAAAAATGCCTTCATAGCTTCATTGTAATCATCTTCTTGCGAATGTAAGTATCCGTCACATCTCTTCTCAGAAATAAGCTGCCACCATTCTAGCGAGCCTTTCACTCTGTATTTATATAGTCTCTGTACATTTATTTCATTAATAGAAATCATGTATTACTGTATCTCTATATTTATGGTTGCATATCTGATACATTTATGTTATATTATTGAATATCTGCGATATCTCTGTGCATTTCTTTATTACATCTCCGCTCTCATTTTGTGCCGAAAATAATCTGGATCAGTGTTATCAGAGCAGGCTGCTCTTGATCATTTTTTAGTGCATTTCCCCAATGAGGTCTGAGTATAGAAAGTTGGGTCTGGATCTTGTCTCTCTCGAGGAAAATCTCTCTCACCCACCCAATAAACCCTCAATGGGGGAAGAAAAGAAAAATAACAAATGATCCTATCAGTCTGTTCCTTGAACAAGATCTCACGCGACAAAGGGACGAAATGCATGAGAATTTTTCCCACATCCTTCAACACCTACCATTAGCAACAGGTTCATCTTCATCAAATGAACACTTTGAAGGAACCTCACCTTTTAAGGTACAAGTTAATTTTGATATTCCTGTATTTGAAGGACAGATAGATGCAGAAGCCGTAAACAAATGGCTAAACCTGCTAGAAGGTTATTTATCTGTTCACAATTTTTTCGATAGAGAAAAGATCACCTTCACACTTCTTAAATCTCTCCCCCATGTCAAAAATTTTTGTGAAACGTACTGGGAGCAAAGTTCCACACAGGAGTTTGGAATATATGGGGTCGATCCCACTTGGGTTTTTTTTGTGGATGCGGTAACGGAATAGTATTACCCTGTTGACAACTATGAGGACCAGTACATGAGATGGACCACACTGCAGCAAGAGAGGGGCCAAGTAGTTCCGGAGTTCACCAATACCTTCCATACCTTGCGCATACATATGGTTATTAAATACTGCGAATGACATTTGGTTCTGAAATACCATGGGGCTCTACATAGATACATCCAAACTAAAATGGATTTTCTGGACATCTCATCACTCGATGCTGCTTATCAATATGCTGTTAAAATTGAGCATAAATTTAAGCACTAGAACAAATGAGAGTTTGGGTTTGCAAATCCGCAAAAACCAAAGTATGACAAAGACGGCCCTAACAAACAGTCTCCTGAAAACCATTCAAAGCCACAGGAAAAGAAGGGTCATGGGAAGACAAATAAGGACACTACAAAATGGTGCAATTCCCACAAAATCCAGTGGCACAACACCGATCAATGTCGCTCAAAACATTCATTGGTAGTCGATATCAAAGACAAGGAGCCGAACCCTGATTCAGAATCTGATTCTGAAAATACTAGTAAAAGATAGATCATTGAAGCAGACCCCACTGTTATTTCCATGACCGCAACAATTCAACCAGAAGAACCAATAGATCCTAAAGCAAGGGAGAGCCTTTTTCATTCACAGATGTGGGTAAAGGGGACCCCGCTGCATTTTATTGTTGATAGCGGAAGCCAGAAGTAAACCTCATCTCAGCAGAGGTCATCAAACAATTGGGATTGTCGACAACACCACACCCACAACCATACAACATCGAGTGGCTTCGCTAAGAACGAGATCTTCATGTCAACCAGCAGTGTCGATTGTCATACGACTTCCAGTCCTCCAAGGATGAGGTATTATGTGATGTTGCCCCACTATATGTCCATGATGTTCTCTTGGGCCAGCCATATATGTGGACGTGCCATGCTATTTATTAGTCTCGACCCCGTAGTGTCATTGTTACTTTGGGGGGTCATCTCTATAGAATACCAGAGGTAGTTCCAAATATTGTTCCACCTAAACAGTGTTGCAAGGTATTATTTCATACTACAAAATTCAGCTTCTTCACAATCTGTTCAAAAGGGGAATAGAAGGACACTGCAACTGCTACAGCCTCACCCCAAGCACCTTCTATCCAACATAAGAAGGTCGAGAAGGTTGCAACCAAGTGCATAGATTCCTTGTGCACACCATCTTCTCATGTATCTCGACTTGTTGAACAACCTCATCCTCAACACGTTCGTGACAAACTTCCACAAACTGAGCAGGGTGACTTCTCCAGCAAGGCAAGCAACTCACTAAGATGCAGATTCAAAAAACACTTTTCCCTCTCCCCGGGGAACTCAACACAATGGAGATCATTGCTTCCTAAGGAGGGAGGATTAATCCAGGTGGATATCGGTGTCCACCCACCTTTTCCAACTGGCTCAAAACAGTTTTCTGGCAATTTTGGCAATTTACTATTTTTAGCAGTTTTAACTTCCGGGGTTATTTTTAGGGCCAAAATGAAGTTTTTTTGAGATCGATATTCTCAATGATAGGTGAAGGCATGATTGAGACCCAAAAATGAATCTTCTCGATGATACCTTTGCAATGGGATATCATACACCTAAAAAGGAGATCGTATGAAAATGTTACGACCCCAGGAAGTTGATGTACTAACTTACCCAAACGGGGCCCGCATGACTTTTGGCGCTTCATCTCCTAGGGTTAGGTTTTTGGATGTATAGGGTTTTTGGCATTCCAGTTTATTGTAAAAAGGTCTTCAGAGATTCATTGTAATCATCTTCTTGTGAATGTGAGTAGCCGTCACATCTCTTTCAAGAGATAAGCTGGCACCATTCTAGCGAGTCTTTCACTCTGTATTTTTATAGTCTCTATACATTTATTTCATTAATACAAATCGTGTATTACTATATATTTGTCTTTATGGTTGCATATATGATACATTTATGTTACATTATTGAATATATGCGATATCTCTGTGCATTTCTTTATTACATCTCCGCTCTCATTTTGTGTCGAAAATAATCTGGATCAGTGTTATTAGAGCATGTTGCTCTTTATCGTTTTTCAGTGCATTTCCCCGACGAGGTCCAAGTATAGCAAGTTGGGTCTTGATCTTGTCTCTCTCAAAGAAAATCTCTCTCGCACACCCAAGAAACCCTCAATGGCAGAAGGAAATAAAAATGACGGAGCAGACGATCCTATCAGTCTATTCCTTGAGCAAGCTCTCACGTGACAAAGGGACGAAATGATGGAGAATTTTTCCCACATCCTTCAATGTCTTCCAATAGCAACGGGCGTATCTTCATCAAACGACCACTTTGGAGGCACCTCGCCTTTTAAGGTACAATTTAATTTTGATATTCCTATATTTGAAGGATAGATAGATGCAGAAGCCCTACATAAATGGTTAAACCATCTAGAAGGTTATTTCTATGTTCACAATTTTTTTGATAGAGAAAATATCACCTTCGCACTCCTTAAAGATCTCCCCCATGTCAAAAATTGGTGGGAAACTTTCTGGGAGCAAAGTTCCACAGAGGAGTTTGGAATATATGTAGTCGAGCCCACTTGGTTTTTTTGTGTGGATGTGGTAAAGGAATAGTATTACTCTGTTGGCAACTATGAGGACCAGTACATGAGATGGACTACACTGTGACAAGAGAGGGGCCAATTAGTTCCAGAGTTCACCAATACCTTCCATACCTTGTGCACCAAGATGGGTATCAAAGACTGCAAACGACATTTGGTTCTGAAATACTGTGGGGATCTACATAGATACATCCAAACTGAAATGGATTTGCTGGACATCTCATCACTCGGTGCTGCTTATTGATATGTTGTTAAAATCGAGGAGACATTTAAGCACCAGAACAAATGAGAGTTTAGGTCTGCAAATCCGCAAGAACCAAAGTATGACAAAGACGGCCCTATCAAATAGTCTCCCGAAAACTAGTCCAAGCCACGAGAAAAGAAGGGTCATGGGAAGACAAAGAAGGGCACTGGAAAATAGTGTGATTTCCACAAAATCCCCTAGCACAACACCGATGAATTTCGCTCAAAACATTCATTGGTGGATGAGATCAAAGACAAGGAGACGAACCCTGATTCAGAATCTGATTCTGAAAATACTGGTAAAAGATAGATCATCGATGTACACCCCATCGCTATTGTCATGACCGCAACAATTCAACCATAAGAACCAATAGATCTTGAATAGGGGGAGCACCTTTTTCATGCACAGATGTGGGTGAAGGGGACCCCGCTGCATTTTATTGTTGATAGCGGAAGCTAGAAGAACCTTATCTCAGCAGAGGTTGTCAAACAGTTGGGATTGTCGACAACACCACACCCGTAGCCATACAACATTGGGTGGCTTTGCCAAGGATGAGATCTTTATGTCAGCCAACAGTGTCGATTGTCATACGTCATCCAGCCCTTCAAGGAAGAGGTATTATGTGATGTTTCCCCACTGGATGTCTGTGATGTTCTCTTGGGCCAACCATATATGTGGAAGTGGCATGCTATTTATGAGTGTCGACTCGGTAGTGTCAATGTTACTTTGGGGGGTCATATCTATAGAATACTAGAGGTATATCTAACTATTGTTCCACCTAAACATTGTCGCAAGGTAGTATCTCATACTGCAAAATTCAGCTTCTTCACAATTTGTTCAAAAGGGGAACAGAAGGACATTGCAACCACTACAACCTTTCCCCAAGCACCTACTATCCAACAAAAGCAGGTCGACAAGGTTGCAGCAAAGAAAAAATATTCTTTCTGCACACCATCCTTTCATGTAGCTTGACTTGTTGAATAGCCTCATCCTCAACAGGTTCCTGACAAACTTCCACAAACTGAGCAACGTGACGTCTCCAACAAGGCAAGCAGTTGACCAAGATGCAGATTCAACAAACGCTTTTCCCTCTCCCCGGGGAACTCAACGCAATGGAGACCATTTCCTCCAAAGGAGGGGGTATTTATATAGGTGGATATCGATGGCCACCCACCTTTTCCAACTGGCTCAAAACCGTTTTCTGGCAATTTAATATTTTTAGTAGTTTTAACTTCCGGGGCTATTTTGAGGGCCAAAATGAAGGTTTTTCAGGATCGAGCCTCTCAATGATAATAAAAGACATAATTGAGCACCCAAAATGAATCCCCTTGACGATACCTTCCCAACGGGCTATCATATGCCTAAAACAGAGATCGTATGAAAAAGTTACGGCCCTGGGAAGTTGATGTACTAACTTACCCAAACGGGGCCCAAATGACTTTGGGCGCTTCATCTCCTAGGGTTAGGTTTTTGGATGTCTAGGGATTTTGGCATTTCGGTTTATTGTAAAAAGGCCTTCAGAGCTTCATTGTAATCATCTTCTTATGAATGCGAGTAGCCGTCACATCTCTTCTCAGAGATTATATGCCACCATTCTAGCGAGTCTTTCACTCTGTATTTTTACAATCTTTGTACATATATTTCATTAATATAAATCGTGTATTATTGTATCTATGTTTTTATGGTTGCATCTCTGATACATTTATGTTTTATTATTGAATAGTTTCAATATCTCTATACATTTCTTTATTACATCTCCGCTCTCATTTTGTGCCGAAAATAATCTGGATTAGTGGTATAAGGGCAGGTTGCTCTTGATTGTTTTTCAGTGCATGTCTCCGATGAGGTTTGAGTATAGCAAGTTGGGTATCGATCTTGTCTCTCTCAAGAAAAATCACTCTCTCACACCCAAGAAACCCTCAATGGCAGAAGAAAATAAAAACGACGGAGTAGACGATCCTATCAGTCTGTTGCTTGAGAAAGCTCTCACGCGACAAAGGGACGAAATGATGGAGAATTTTTCCCACATCCTTCAACGCTTGTCGATAGAAACAGGTGCATCTTTATCAAACGACCACTTTGGAGGAACCTTACCTTTTAAGGTACAAGTTAAATTTGATATTCCTATATTTGAAGGACAGATAGATGCAGAAGCCCTAGACAAATGGTTAAACCTGCCAGAAGGTTATTTCTTTTTTCACAATTTTTCCGACAGAGAAAATATCACCTTCGCACTCCATAAAGATCTCCCCCATGTCAAACATTGGTGGGAAAATTACTGGGAGCAGATTTCCACGGAGGATTCTAGAATATATGGGGCCGAGCCCACTTGAGATTTTTTTGTGGATCTGGTAAAGGAACAATATTACCTTGTTGGCAACTATGAGGACCAGTACATGAGATGGACCACACTGTGGCAAGAGAGGGGCCAAGCAATTCTGGAGTTCACAAATACCTTCCATACCTTACGCACCAAGCTGGGTATCAAAGACTCTGAATGACATTTGGTTCTAAAATACTTTGGGGCTCTACATAGATACATCCAAACTGAAATGTATTTTCTGGACATCTCATCACTCGGTGCTGCTTATCGATATGCTATTAAAATCGAGTAGAAATTTAAGCACCAGAACATACAAGAGTTTCAGGTTTCCAAATCCGTAACAACCAAAGTATGACAAATACGACCCTAACAAACAGTCTCTTGAAAACCATTCCAAGCCACAGGAAAACAAGGGTCATGGGAAGACAAAGAAGGACACCGAAAAATGGTGCGATTTCCACAAACGCCTCTGGCACAACACCCATGAATGTTGCTCAAAACAATCATTGGTGGTCAAGATCAAAGACAAAGAGTCAAACCCTGATATAGAATCTGATTTTGAAAAGGCTGGTAAAAGACATATCATCCACCCAGACCCCAATGCTATTGTCGCGATCGCAACAATTCAACCAAAAGAACCAACAGATCCAGAAGAAGGGGGGTGCCTTTTTCATTCAAAAATGTGGGGGAAGGGGACCCCGTTGCATTTTATTGTTGATAGCGGAAGCCAGAAGAAACTCATCTCAGTAGAGGTAGTCAAACAGTTGGGATTGTCGACAACACCACACCCGCAACCATAAAACATCGGGTGGATTTGCCAAGGACGAGATATTCGTGTTAGCCAACAGTGTCGATTGTCATACAGAAGCCTACCCTTCAAGGATGAGGTATTATTTGATGTTTCCCCACTGGATGTCTGTGATGTTCTCTTAGGCCAACCATATTCATGGAAGCACCATGCTATTTATGAGTCTCGACCCCATAGTGTCATTGTTACTTTGGGGGGCAATCTCTACAAAATACCAGAGGTAGTTCCGACTATTGTTCCACCTAAACAGTGTCGCAAGGTAGTATCTCATACTGTAAAATTCAACTTCTTCATAATCTATTCAAAAAGGGAACAGAAGGACACTGTAACTGCTACAGTCCTGCCCCAAGACCTTCTATCCAATAGAAACAGGTCGAGAAGGTTGCAGCCAAGAGAAAAGATTCCTTTTGCACACCGTCCTCTCATGTAGCTTGACTTGTTGAACAACCTCATCCTCAACAGGTTCATGACAAACTTCCACAAACTGAGCAGTACAACGTCTCCAGCAAGGCAAGCAACTCACCAAGATGCAGATTCAACAAACACTTTTCCCTCTCCCTGGGGAACTCAACGCAATGGATACCATTTGATGCAGACGCCACCTCTGCCTCGATAGAGTCTCTGCGCGACCTCTCGGTCTTAAGGATCGTTCATTCACTTCCCTCAGCCAAAGTGGCTCTTTCGATCCCCTGCTGGGATCTCCAGTTTATTGATCCACAGGTCCTTCGGGAAATCCCCCATGTGAACAACACTAGGCGCAAGCTCCTATCTCCCCAAGCGACCACAACGCTATAACCAAGGGCCAAACCCAAAGTCACTTGTCGTAACTCGCGATCTCACGAGTTTGCGAGTCGAAACTCCCGACTCTTCCTTCTCAATCCTACGATACTTGAGATCATGAAATGGGTATAGCTCCTCTTTTGTCAGTGCCTTTTATGCGTGACCACTGACTAAGCTTAATGCTAGCTCCTCTCGCTATTTGCCGCTTCATAAGTTCAAGGGTTGAACTTTCGTTCCCCTCCTTGTGCGATCCTCCGAGACTTAAAAGTCAGTGAAGGTTGACCTTCCTTTCACACTTCTCACAACTTGCCCCCTTTGTGAGTTGTAGCGTCCAACCTTGGCACCTTCCCTTCATGAACCCCCGAGAGGCGATGTTAGCTTTCCCTCTCGCGTTCTCGCTACTCGCCACTTCGCGAGTTTCAACGTCGAGCTCCCATGCTCTTATCTCACGAATCCCCGAGATGCAAGAAGTCAACAGAGTGTTGACTCCTTTCCTCTTGGTGATGCGTGTCCGCCTGTCTGTCACACGGGCCCCACCTTATGGCTCAGCCACGTGTCCACATGAGCCTTAGCTCTCGACACTTTTCGAATTCTGATGTCGAAAGTGACCCCTCTCAACCTTCAAAACCTCGAACGCACAATAGGTAATGGGGTTCTTGATCCAACGGTCCTCCCATTCTCTATATCCAATGGTTGTCCTTGCTCCTTGTGATTTCATAACTTCGCTACTTGGAGATCCCAACTCTTGGGCTCTCACCCTATGAACCTCTGAGTTCGCGAGATTCCTTGTTCTCTGCCACCTGTCCTCCTCAGATGGACGGTCTGGATCTTCTCACGACTTCGCCACTTGCAAAATTGAAGGACATCCCTCTCTGACCTCCGATGTCCGAATCCCCGATAGAGAGGATCTCGTGACACGCATCCGCTCTCAGAAAAATAGCTTAGATTTCCTTGGGACTTCGCTACTTGCGAAGTCAAGATGCTCACCTCTGTGAGTCCCGGTGCCCGAATCTCTGAAATGGATGATTCACGACACATGTCCTCCCGCAGATGGATGACTCAGATCTATTTTGTCTTGTCACGATTTTTGAGGTCGAGTGCCCAAACTCTCATCCTCCAGAGCCCCGAACTCCCGAACGATGAAATCCTGATACGAATTCTTCGGGACTTTCGCTTCTGCTGCTCTTCATGTGAGGTTTAAACCTCGTGCAACACTCGACAGATCTAATGGTTGATGGCTGTTTAGACCAAGATCTGACGACTAAGACTTTCCTTTCCATTGCGCCTCTCCTACGCTGCCTAGACACAAATCCACGGTTCAGATTCTCTCGGCTGATTCGACGGTAGCTCTGCTCCTCCTGAGCTTCCGCGCGTTCTTCCTGCACTTGGAAGAATTTTAAATTCTCAAAGGCCTCGACCTTTGTTTATCTTCCTTGCGAGCTCTTCACCTTGAGCCTCGCCTGCGTTCTCAAAGACGCTACTCCTCCTAATATTTAGAGACTCTAAACTCTCCCAAAGAGTCCTTTCGCTTCTGCACTCCTTGCAGCTATGGCTTCATGTGCTGAAAGCATTACTCCTCCCGAGCTTATTCTTCAAATCCTCAAGGGATTCTACGAATTCTGCACCTCTGCAGAGTCCTTTCACACAAAGGTGCTATCTCTTCTGAGCTTCTCAAATACTCAGACCCCTAAGGGGTTTTATCCTTTTTTCCTTTCTCCTATAGATGGAGAATTTGGATGCCCTCTTGGCTATCCTCGGCTTAAGCAACCTCTTGCTGAGTCTACAGGGTGTTCAGCAACCTTGCGAAGATCCCTTAGTGGATTCTTCCTTCAACTATAGAACTCAAAGAGTTCTCTTCCTGTGCCTCTCTGCACACTGACTCAATGCCCACCTGGCAGAGTTGTATAGAACTCCTTAGAGCTTTTGTCTTCTCTTGTGCACTCTATGCACCTACTCAATGCCCTCCTGGCAGAGCTCTCAGAATCCTTAGTGATTCTGGTTCTCCTTGAACTCACAACAGAGTTCTTCTGTGCACTCCTTGTACTGGATCAATGCCCACCTGGCAGAGCTTTATAAAAATCCTCAGAGATTTTATCTGCAACTGTGTCTCGCTACAAAGCCTCGCCTCTTGAGGTGTTCAGCAACCTCCAAGGTCTTTTCCTGAGTTGATGATTTTAGCTGCTGTGCCCACTCTGCACATCTTTGTCTGAATCCACAAAATTCAGAAGTGCTTCTATGCACTAGTATTCAGAGACCACACTACTCTGTCATTCCCTCCTGGCATGAAACCACAAAGAACCTCTCAAGCTTGAAAATCAAACAACTCCTACAAATTCCTAGCATACATATACAACATAAACATGAAAACTCATAGACATTCACACAACACAGAAATACATGCAGGAAAAATTGTTGTTTTGTATTAATAAAATGCCTGTTTACAAGGGTGTTCTAAGCACGGACTTTAACAGAGTCTCAGCTTTTACTCTTATGCTCTCTCGACCTTTACAACTACTTCTTACAAGTACCCAAAATCAGATCGAAATTGATCCTTTACATGAGGGGGCTGTTAGAGCTCTTCCCTCCAATCTACCTACCCTATTCAATGGCATTGAATGGGCTGTCTAGTCCGCAAATCGGATCTAGATCTCAGCCTTCAAACATTAAAGGCATATCTACCTACAGCCTGTGCGCATAGCATGGCCTCACGACTCAACAACCTAAGACATTTAATTACATTCAATTTTAAAATTGAAAACGAGGGCTATGCCTCTCTTCAGCCTTGAATGCACGCACTGATGTGGTTGGCTGGCTGAAGTGGAGAGATGCTCCTGCATCATACTCCTCAGCTGCAAAATTCATGAGCTCCTACTCATGAGTTTCCTCTCTCAGCTTTGGAAATCCTCCTGGATCCCAAACAAATTTCTAGAGCTGTTCATCTGCTCCATCTCCCTGCTGCTGCTGCTACTGTGCTACTGCTTCTTCTTCTACTTCTCTACTCAGCTTCTCCTTGCTGGTAGTCTCTGTTGACCCAATCATCAGTTCTCTGATATCCTCGATCACTTCGTCTAGCTACTCCAGTGGCTGGCTCTGGTTTTGCAGCCTCCTCAGTTGCATTTCTTTTCTGCAAATGGGTAGATCATCATGATCTCCCATGCCATCCTCATCTTCTTCCTCTATGGCATTAAGTGTCCACTTTGTTGTAGACTTCAGCTCTGTAGTTTCCCCTTGACTGACCTGTTGTTCAGTCACCTTCTCTGACAGCTCAACTTCTGCCAGTTCTCCTCCTGGCTCTGGATTGTTCAGGCAATCCTCTAGCATCTCCATCTCCATCTCCCATGGAGTGAGAAATCTATCTGGCTGCTCTTCGGATTTTTCTGCTGTCATCTTGAGTGCTGCAGCTTCCTCAGCTTCCTGGCTAAAAGCATTGAGACACTCCTTAGAATGCTCAATCTTTTCTTCTTCTTATTCTTGGGCAGTCTAAAATACCTGCTCCAATTCTTCATTGACAGTCTCAGCTAGTTGTCCTACTTCTACTGTTGCTGCATCTGCAACACAGATTTCTACCTCCCCTTGGGAAAATGGTAGGAATATTTCGATTCCCCCAATCATCAGAATATTTCTCCAATCTTCCTCCTCTGTCAGCTGCATCTACTGATCCAAGCTCACCTCTGAGTTTATGAGACCCTCAGATAGTCTCATTTTCTTATCCCTACCCACATAGCAAATTGGGATTTTTTTGCTGCCCTTCTGGCAGTCTATGGAATCAAATGATCCCATCTCTCTTCCCTTGCCCACCTGGCAAATTGGAAACTCTCGGCTACCCTCCTAGCAGTATATTAAATCTCGTAACGATCTCAATCCATTGCCCACCTGGCAATGTGAAATTCCCTGGCTATCCTCATGATAGTCTGCGAGATCCTTAACTGATCTCAACTCTTTGCCCACCAGGCAATCGATAATTTCCTTTCTGCCCTTCTGGCAGTGCTTGAGATCTTCAGCTAATCCCATTTCATCCTCAGCATCATTGAGATTTCTCCCAGTCTCTAGCTCACATACCTGAACCCTTTCTTCTTCTGGTCTATTGAGGTTTTCAGCAGGCCTCAACCACCATCTCAGCAGCTTACATTGTCTTTTGACCATCAACTCTAGGATTTTCTTTCCAATGTATCTTCGGCCTTCAGTAGCCATCTTGTTGTCCCTGTCTTCTCTCCTGGAAAACCTGCTTCTCATCTACAAGCAATCATTCACAGAGTCTCCAACACTCTGTCTTCCTCTTTCTCCTTTTGTCTGCGATATACAAACAAAATCCATGCTCTGATAGCACACTAACGCAGACGCCACCTATGCCTTGAGAAATTCTCTACGCGACCTCCCGGTCCTAAGGATCGTTCATTCACTTCCCTGAGCCGAAGCAGCTCTTTCGATCCCCTGCTGGGATCTCCAGTTTATCGATCCACAGGTCCTTTGAGAACTCCCCTATGTGAACAGCACTAGGTGCGAGCTCCTATCTCCCCAAGCGACCACAGTGCTATGAACAAGGGCCAAACCCAAAGTCACTTGTCGTAACTCGCGATTTAGCGAGTTCGCAAGTCGAAACTCCCAACTCTTCCTTCTCAATCCTATGATACCCGAGATCACGAAATGGGTATAGCTCCTCTTTTTTCAATGCCTTCCGCACGTGACCACCGGCTAAGCTTAATGCTATCTCCTCTCTCTATACACTGCTTCGTGAGTTCAAGGGTTGAACTCTCGTTCCCTCCTTGTGTGATCCTCCGAGACTTAAAAGTCAGCGAAGGTTGAAATTCCTTTCACACTTCTCACAACTTGCCCCCTTCACGAGTTGTAGCGTCCAACCTTGGCACCTTCCCTTCACGAACCCTTGAGAGGCGATGTTAGATTTCCCTCTCGCATTCTCGCTACTCGCCACTTCGCAAGTTTCAACATCGATCTCCCATGCTCTTATCTCGTGAATCCCCGAGATGCGAGAAGTCAACGGAGTGTTGACTCCTTTCCTCTTGGTGACGCATGTCTGCCTATCTGTCACATGGGCCCCAGCTTATGGCTCACCCACGTGTCCACACGAGCCTCAACTCTAGGCACTTCATGACTTCTGATGTCGAAAGTGACCCCTCTCAACCTCCAAACCCCCAAACGTGAGATAGGCGATGGGGTTCCTGATCCAACGGTCCTCCCATTCTTTGGATCCAATGGCTGTCCTCGCTCCTCATGATTTCGCAACTTCGCTACTTGGAGCTCCCAACTCTTGGGCTCTCACCCTGCGAACCTTTGAGTTCGCAAGATCCCTTGATCTTTGCCACCTGTCCTCCTCAGATGGATGGTCCCAATCTTCTTGTGACTTCGCCACTCACAAATTCAAAGGACTTCTCTCTCTGACCTCTGATGTCTAAATCCCCGATAGAGAGGATCTCGCAACATGCGTCCGCTCTCAGATGAATGAATCAGATTTCCTCGGGACTTCACTACTCGTGAAATCAAGATGCTCACCTCTGTGAGTCCCGGTGCCTAAATCTCCGAAATGGATGATTCCATGACACACATCCTCTCATAGACAAATGACTCAGATCTATTTCTCCTTGTCATGATTTCTGAGGTCGAGTGCCCAGACTCTCATCCTCCAGACCCCGAACTCCTGAATGACAAAATCCCAATATGAATCCTTTGGGACTTTCACTTCTGCTGCTCTTCACGTGAGGTTTAAACCTCCTGCAACACTCGAAAAATCCAATGATTGTCGGTTGTTTATACAAATATCTAACGGCTCAGACCTGCCTTTCCATTGCACCTCTCCTACGCTGCCTGGACACGAATCCACGGTCCAGATTCTCTCGGCTGATCCGATGACAGCTGTGCTCCTCCTGAGCTTCTGCTCGTTCTTCCTGCACTTGGAAGAATTTTAAATTCTCAAAGGCCTTGACCTTTGTTCATCTTCCCTGCGATCTCTTCACCTTGAGTCTCACCTGCATTCTCAAAGACGCTACTCCTCCTGAGCTTTAGAGACTCTAAACTCTCCCAAAGATTCCTTTCTCTTCTGCACTCCTTGCAGCTATGACTTCATGCACTGAAAGCACTACTCCTTCTGAGCTTATCCTTCAAATCCTCAAGGGATTCTGCGACTTCTGCGCCTCTGCAGAGTCCTTGCACACAAAGGTTCTATCTCTTCTGAGCTTCTCAAATACTCAGACCCCTAAGGGGTTTTATCCTTTTTTCCTTTCTCTTGCAAATGGAGAATTTGGGTGCCCTCCTGGACATCCTCGGCTTAAGAAACCTCTTGTTGAGTCTACAGGGTGTTCAACAACCCTGTGAATATCCCTCAGTGGATTCTTCCTTCAACTACAAAACTCAAAGAGTTCTCTTCCTATGCCTGTCTGCACACTGACTCAATGCCCACCTGGCAGAGTTGTACATAACTCCTTAGAGATTTTGTCTTCTCGTATGCACCCTATGCACCTACTCAATGCCCTCCTAGCAGAGCTCTCAGAATCCTTAGTGATTCTGGTTCTCCTTCAACTCACAACAGAGTTCTTCTGTGCACTCCTTTCACTGGCTCAATGCCCACCTGGCAGAGCTTTATAGAAATCCTCAGAGATTATGTCTGCAACTGTGTCTCGCTACACAACCTTGCCTCCTAAGGTGTTCAACAACCTCCAAGGTCTTTTCCTGAGTTGATGATTTCAGCTACTGTGCCCACTTGGCACATATTTGTCTGAATCTACAGAATTCAAAAGTGCTTCTGTGCACTGGTATTCAGAGACCACAGTACTTTGTCACGCCCTCCTGGCATGAAACCACAGAGAACTTCTCAAGCTTGAAAATCAAACAAATCCTGCAAATGCCTAGCATACATCTACAACATAAACATGAACACTCATAGACATTCACACAACACAGAAATACATGCAGGAAAAACTGTTGTTTTGTATTAATAAAATGCCCGTTTACAAGGGTGTTCTAAGCACGAACTTTAACAGAGTCTCAGCTTTTACTCTTATTCTCTCTCGACCTTTACAAATACTTCTTATAAGTACCCAAAATGAGATCGAAATTGATCTTTTACATGAGGGGGATCTTAGAGCTCTTCCCTCCAATCTACCTACCCTATTCAATGGCATTGAATGGGTTGTCTAGTCCGCAAATTGGATCTAGATCTCAGCCTTCAAACATTAAAGGCCTATCTACCTATAGTCTATGTGCATAGCATGGCCTCACGGCTCAACAGCCTAATCCATTTAATTACATTCAATTTCAAAATTGAAAACGAGGGCTACACCTCTCTTCAGCCTTGAATGCACGCGCTGACGTGGCTGGCTGGCTGGTTGGCTGACGTGGAGAGATGCTCCTGCATCACCATTACTTCCTAAGGATGGAATATTGATCCAGGTGGATATCGGTGTCCACCCACCTTTTCCAACTGGCTCAAAACAGTTTTCTGGCAATTTTGGCAATTTACTATTTTTAGCAGTTTTAACTTCCGGGGCTATTTTGAGGGTCAAAATGAATTTTTTTCGAAATAGAGCTTCTCAATGATAGTCAAAGTCATGATTGAGACCCAAAAATTAATCTCCTCAATGATACCTTTCCAACAAGATATTGTACACCTAAAATAGATATCGTATGAAAACATTACAACCCCGGGAAGTTGATGTACTAACTTACCCAAACGGGGCCCACATGACTTTTGGCGCTTCATCTCATAGGGTTAGGTTTTTGGATGTCTAGGTTTTTAGGGATTTTGGTTTATTGTAAAAAGGCCTTCAGAGCTTCATTGTAATCATCTTCTTGCGAATGTGAGTACCCGTCACATCTCTTCTCAGAGATAAGCTGCCACCATTCTAGCGAGTCTTTCACTCTGTATTTTTATAGTCCCTGTACATTTATTTCATTAATACAAATCATGTATTATTGTATCTATGTATTTATGGTTGCATATATGATACATTTATGTTATATTATTGAATAACTGTGATATCTCTGTGCATTTATTTATTACATCTCTGTTCTCATTTTGTGGCAAAAATAATCTAGATCAGTGTTATAAGAGCAGGCTGCTCTTGATCATTTTTCAGTGCATTTCATCGACGAGGTATGAGTATAGCAAGTTGGGTCTCGAGATTGTCTCTCTCAAGGACAATATCTCTCAAACACCCAAGAAACCATCAATGGAGGAAGAAAATAAAAATGATGGAGAAGATGGTCCTATCAGTCTATTCCTTGAGCAGGCTATCACACGACAAAGGGACGAAATGATGAAGAATTTTTCCCACATCCTTCAACACCTGTCGATGGAAACATGCACATATTCATCAAATTACCACTTTGGAGGCACCTCTTCTTTTAAGGTACAAGTTAATTTTGATATTCCCATATTTGAAGGACAGATAGATGCAGAAGCCCTAGACAAATGGTTAAACCTGCTAGAAGGTTATTTCTCTATTCACAATTTTTCCAACAGAGAAAAGATCACCTTCGAACTCCTTAAATCTCTCCCCCATGTCAAACAATGATGGGAAACTTACTTGGAGCAGAGTTCCACAGAGGATTCTAGAATATATGGGGTCGAGCCCACTTGTGATTTTTTTGTGGATGCAGTAAAGGAACAATATTACCCTATTGGAAACTATGAGGACCAGTACATGATATGGACCACACTGCGGCAAGAGAGGGACCAACCAGTTCTGGAGTTCACCAATACCTTCCATACCTTGCGCACCAAGCTGGATATCAAAGAATGTGAACAAAATTTGGTTCTGAAATACTTTTGGGCTCTACACAGAGATATCCAAACTGAAATGGATTTTATGAACATCTCATCACTTGGTGTTGCTTATTGATATGATTTTAAAATAGAGAAGAAATTTAAGCACTAGAACAAACGAGAGTCCGGGTCTGCAAATCCGCAACAACCAAAGTATGAAAAAGACGACCCTAACAAACAGTCTCCCGAAAACTAGTCCAAGCCATAGGAAAAGAAGGGTCATGGGAAGACAAAGAAGGACACTGAAAAATTATGCGATTTTGAAAAAAGACCCTGACACAACACCGATGAATGTCGCTCAAAAAATTCATTGATGGCCAATATCAAAGACAAGGATCTGAACCCTGATTCAAAATTTGATTCTGAAAATACTGGTAAAAGACATATCATCGATGCAAACCCCACTGCTATTTTCGCGACCACAACAATACAACCAGAAGAACCAATAGATCTTGAAGTGAGGGAGAACATTTTTACTTCAAAGATGTGGGTGAAGGGGACCCCGCTACATTTTATTATTGATAGAAAAATCCAGAAGAACCTCATCTCAGCAGAGGTCGTCAAACAGTTGAGATTGTCAACAAGACCACACTTGCAATCATAAAACATCCGGTGACTTTGCCAAGGATGAGATATTCATGTCAGCCAGTAGTGTCAATTGTCATACGGCTTCCAACCCTCCAAGGATGAGGTATTCTATGATGTTTCCCCACTGGATGTCTGTGATGTTCACTTGGACCAGCCATATATGTGGAAGCGCCATGTTATTTATGAGTCTCAACCCCGGAGTGTCATTGTTACTTTGGGGGGTCATCTCTACAGAATACCATAGGTAGTTCTAAATATTGTTCCACCTAAACAGTGTCGCAAGCTAGTATCTCATAATGAAAAATTCATCTTCTTCACAATCTGTTCAAAAGGGGAACAAAAGGACACTGCAACCGCTACAGCGTCGCCCCAAGCACATTCTATCCAATAGAAGCAGGTCGAGAAGGTTGCAGCCAAGTGCAAAGATTATTTCTTCACACCATCCTCTCATGTAGCTCAACTTGTTGAAAAACCTCATCCTCAACAGATTCATGACAGACTTCCACAAACTGAGCAGCACGACGTCTCCAGCAAGGCAAGCAACTCACCAAGATGTAGATTCAACAAACACTTTTCCCTCTCCCCGGGGAACTGAACGCAATGGATACCATTGATTCCTAAGGAGGGAGGATTGATCCAGGTGGATATCGATGTCCACCCACCTTTTCCAACTGGATCAAAATAGTTTTCTGGCAATTTTGGTAATTTACTGTTCTTAGCAGTTTTAACTTCCGGGGCTATTTTGAGGGCCAAAATGAAGTTTTTTCGAGATCGAGCTTCTCAATGATATTCAAAGGAATTATTGAGACCCAAAAATTAATATCCTCGATGATACCTTTCCAACGGGATATCATACACCTAAAACAGAGATCGTATGAAAATGATAAGACCTCAGGAAGTTGATGTACTAACTTACCCAAACGGGGCCCACATGACTTTTGGCGCTTCATCTCCTAGGGTTAGGTTTTTGTATGTCTAGGGTTTTTGGCATTCTGGTTTATTGTAAAAAGGCCTTCATAGCTTCATTGCAATCATCTTCTTTTGAATGTGAGTTGCCGTCACATCTCTTCTCAGAGTTAAGCTGCCACCATTCTAGTGAGTCTTTCACTCTGTATTTTTATAGTCTCTGTACATTTATTTCATTAATAGAAATCATGTATTACTGTATCTCTATATTTATGGTTGCATATATGATACATTTATGTTATATTATAGAATAGTTGCGATATCTATGTGCATTTCTTTATTATATCTTCGCTCTCATTTTGTGGCGAAAATAATCTAGATTAGTGTTATCAGAGCAGGTTGCTCTTGATCATTTTTTAGTGCATTTCCCTGACGAGGTCCGAGTATAGAAAGTTGGGTCTCGATTGGAAAATCTCTCTCGCACACCCAAGAAACCCTCAATGGTGGAAGAAAAGAAAAATGATGGAGCATACGATCCTATTAGTCTATTCCTTGAGCAAGCTCTCACGTGACAAAGGGACATGTTGGCATCAGAAGTCACTCCTGGATTGCTTGTAGGAGCAGAGCCTGACACCCATCAGTTTAATGTCACGATTTGTTTAAAGAGGGATGACCAAATGGAGATAAAGGCTCGAGGAAATGTCATTCTAACTCAGGGACTGGGTCTAGCATGTATGGGACAAAGGAGGTCTTGATCTAACTTCAGCCAGTGGGTTGATTAAAAGATGAGCAGGGGGAAGACTTGGTAAGGAAGGTGAACAAACAACTTTGGGCAATAGGCTTTCAGCGGTTTGCAGAAGAAAGACTCTGAATGCAAGATTCTCTTGGTTTAGGGTCTCAAGAAAATGAAAAGGGGACTTGACTGGATCCTCCAATTCCAAGTCACTCAGCGCTAAGAAAAACACAAGGACTGATTAGAACAACGTAACTACTACAATGATCTTATCCAACATCATCCTATAAAAACTACAACTCGACTGGACCCTCCAATTCTGAGTTGTTCTAACACAGTATAACAAAGATGTAAAATAAACTGGCATTCATAAAGCAAGAAGTCTCAAAAGTCTATACATAACCAGAGTATCAGTGCTTCATTAAAGATTTACAACTGGGAGCTCCGCTCAACCATCAATCCATACCAAAATGGCGAAAACGCCTACATATACTCAAAACAACAATAGCAACAAAATCGAGACGTTGCATTAAACACATTGCGTCTGCATGTCTTCTGACAATCTGCGCATGCAGACTCTGGATGATCGTGCACTTATGAAGGACGCAATGGGACTCCTGACTGTCTTGCAGTGGTCTAACAGATGCAATCTTTGTCAGGAAGGACTATCAGTCTGCTTGTACGCTTGGTCCTTTCCTGGCCTTCTATTTATGGAAGAAGACGATGTTCAACCACCTTCACGGTAATAATAACTACTTCTTTGGGATTGGGAATGGCCTCAGTCAACTTTGCCCTCTGGGATGTGGAAGACCCCTCGCGCTGCCACCTGGAACAGTTGAACAGTCTGATGGATAAGGCGTGGAGGAACTGGCATGCTTGACGTGGAAGGGGAAAGGGAGATGATGGCGTCAACACTGTGAGGGTGAGATGAGAGGTGATGAGGTGGTAGAAGATAAGAAGGTCTAAGGATGGGTGCGGTAGCGAAAGGCTGTCATGGAAGGAAGCGGGACACATGGCAGGGGATGAGGAGGCTCGGAAGGTGAGTGGATGACAAGATGGGGGGAGGGACCACATGGGCCAGAAGAGGGAAGGTGGACAGATGTTGGAGGATGAGGAAGGGGCTAAAGGGAGCGAGCCTCATTGCACGGTCAGGTGGAGAACAGAGGGCAAGATGACACGAA
>JASDQU011379160.1:29743-42574 GCA_032191745.1 Picea mariana | reverse complement strand
CTGGACCGTTCATTATAAGGTCACAGATCTAACGGTAGAGATTATGTTAGGGTTTTTTTCCCTAGAAGGCAACCCTCTTTTATGAGGAAAATGTATTACGGCTATGGATGATGGTGAATATTGTATTTTTGAGAGAGGAGACTATGAGAGAAAGAAGAGGAAGTTACAGCGGGTTTTGTTGTAGGTTGTATCCCTTCATTTGCTGGAAAATAATAAAGCAAGGACCTGGCAATTTCTCTGGTGGACATAGCCCACACTGGGTAAACCACGTAAATATGTGTCTCTCTTGTATTGTGTGTCTTTTGTGTTTTGTTTCTGCATTTGTTTTATTTTATTGCTCCGCGGTCCTGTTTTTCTAACATCTCCTTCCAGGAAACCTTAGAGATCCCAGACCAAGGGAAACCCTTCTCATTGGTGTCCTCCTCCTCCTGGATTTATCAAGTTAAAAATTGATGGCGCCTCCAAAGGAAATCTAGGCATGGTTAGATTCAGAGTGGTTTTCTGAAATAGCCAGGGAAGCATCACGCTTATCTTTGTAGGTAGAATTGGACATAATTCTAATAATGCAGAAGAGATATGGGGTCTTATCAAAGTTCTACAGCTCACTCAATATTATGGTTACCATTATTTGGTTTTCAAGGGGGGCTCACAAATAATTCTTACCCTCTTCGCAAGAATTCTTAACAGAGCGAACCCAGACAAAATTTCCCCCTGTTGGTGACTCACCTCTGGACTCAATTCCATCGCATCTCTTACTTGGCCTCACTTAGATCTTATCCCCTCACATACTCGAAGGAGATAAAATCAGATAGCTAACAATTTATCCAATATAAAGGTGGCACTTGATGGACCATATCTTCTCAGCACGTCCTCCACCCACAAGGATCATCTGATCCTCCAGGACTGCATTACTCGCACTCTCAGCACAGATAGTCCCCCAGATGGGGTATCAGCAGATGCCATGCATCTATTGGAGAGGGTGGCACCTTCCATCCCTACGCCAGCCACATGATTAGCACATGCAACACCCCTCCGCTTTTATTCCCCCCAATGAGTGATTGCAGCATTCATTTCTGTGAGCCCTTGACTAAATGCTCACATTTTTCCTCCTCTATATTTTCATCTGGGCGATGGAGGAATGACTCTATCCATCACCTCTGTGCACATTTGAACATCCACTCCAATTTTCATATCATGTTGTTTCTCCTCAGCTAGACCATCATGCCTCCTCACTTCCTGTTGAACAACTCTCTAGTTTGCATCCCTCTCTGGTATTCACCTCCCTTTGGTGGCTCGTCGGGTTGCTCTCTACTCCTTCATTCTTTCTCTCTTCCTTTCCATCCCCTGCTGCATTGCCTTCCTCTTTATTCATGTTAGTTATGCCTCAACTTCGCACGAAGCCAAAATGAGGCCCCGGCCGGTATCAGAATAAGCGAGTATGGCCAACTGGCCCTGTCTGTCCTTTCTCTGTCACCTAGCACCTCACCTTCATCCTCTTCCCATTCCTCTCCAGGTCAGAGTTGCCTTCCACCTTCATCTTCTCCTTGGGATTTTCATGTGGATTGGCTTAACCTCCACAACAATTATTTGGGCTTTGCTCCTGGCCCAATCCAAGATTTGGCTTCTTCTTCAAAACCATGCATGCTCCACCCAACGAACTCTCCTAAGCATTTCGTTCCCTTTCCACCACCCTCTGTCACCTTTCCACCACCCTCTTTCCTGGATCCTTTGGACAAAACCCTCGCTCACTTGGAAGATCCTTCGGGATAACTCCATTCATTCTTAGATTGTGATTCATGCTCAAGAATTCATGACTTAGTGGCGATATTACATGACCTAGTTTTTGTTGTCAAAAAAGATGTGGATGACCTGCACTTTCGGCTGGAACACGTGGACAAGCGAGGGGAGAAAATTGAATCTTTGCTCATGACCTTGCTCAACTCCCTGCACTCTCCAGAACTGGCTACCAGGACCCCGACAACTTCAAAGGAAATATTTTCTCTTGCTATCCAGGTGGATGCAGAGTGCGACGTGGGAAAAAGCGACCATCAAATTGCATGAACGTCGGCATGCGCACAAGTGTCATCTTTCATGCCTAGTTTTATTAATTGTTTATGTTTCTCGAAGCATCCTCTCGGGCCATATACGATGCCTAGCACAATTTTTCCACTTTGTTGGTCAATATTTAGTATTTTGTGGTCTTCTAGTTAGCATGGAAGGTCCGGCTAAATTGGTTTTCCTCTAGGGCGATTCAATTCATGTAGTTTATTTTTTGGTTCTTTTAGTTTTGAGAGACAGGCTTAATCTATTTCCCTTCAAGGAAATTCAACACAAACAGTGCCTTGACATTTTAGATGCTATAAAAATTTAACTACCATATATGTTTATATAAAATTTATATAATAATAATAATAATAATAATCTATTTTTAAGGTCACGGCCAAGCCAGACACCAAATTGGTGTATGAAACCTCCTTCGCCCAGTGATTTTACTAGTAAAGTCTATTGAGGTATACATACCCTACGCCCCTCTAGATTTGAACATGTGACCTCTTACGAGGAAACACCTATTCTTAACCATTAGGCTCACTCCGGCTATGTATATATGTGTGTGTGTGTGTGTGTGTGTGTGTGTGTGTGTGTGTGTGTGTGTGTGTGTGTGTGTGTGATTTGAAATTTCGTAATAATAATTTATATAATAATAATAGTAATAATCTATTTTTAAGGTCACGGCCAAGCCAAACACCAAATTGGTGTATGAAACCTCCTCCGCCCAGTGATTTTACTAGTAAAGTCTATTGAGGTATACATACCCTACCCCCCTCTAGATTTGAACATGTGACCTCTTACGAGGAAACACTTGTTCTTAACCATTAGGCCCACTCCAAAAAAAAAAAACATCGAATTATTAAAGATGTAATATGTTTTTTTATTTAATATCTTTTATTTTTTTATTTTATCTAATTGATTAATATTAATTTTTAGAGGACAATATAATTAAACTTTAAAAATTAATATAATATTTATAAATTAATTGAAAATCAAAGTTATTTGATTGTAAGTAAATAAATTAAATAATTTATATTTTATATGATAATGATGATGATTAACCTCCATTATTTGTCTATTGGACCTTATGAAGGTAAGAGAATACTTCAATTTCTTTAAAATTGTATTTTTATGCTCAAAAAGTATTGAGAGAAGTCTTCCAAGATCACCATAGTTTTGATGACTTAGGAGGTTAGGAAGGTGAGTAATGTGGAAAATATTTTTAAATTGGGATCTAATATGGATATAGAGAGGGCAATCCAAGAGGGCGTATTTTTCATCTTCTACCCGCTTAGTGTCACAAAGGTGATAGATTCTCTCATCCCATGGTGTTTTGGGAGTTGTCCCCGCTTAGTGTCACAAAGGTGATAGATTCTCTCATCCCATAGTGTTTTGGGAGTTGTTCGAGGCCAAGTTTCAGTATGTATCTCATGAGATTTTTTTCTTATTTTAGCAATGTTGATTTCCTTATTTGCACTTTTCAAAACAATGAAGTAATTTTGATCTTCTAAATTAGGTTTGACCACCTCCTTCTAGTATCTTAATTTCCTTTTATCCACTAATTATTTATCCCACCACATATTCTCCTTAAATTTAGAAGTGATAATATCTATATTATTATTTATATTCTACGTGATGGCTTCTTCTTGTATTCCCCAATGATTTATCCAAGATTTGGCATCTTTATGCCATCCCCACTTGAGTGTGGTTTTGGCTGGAGTTTGAAACAATTTTTGGGAGTCTCTTATCATCCATGTTGTTTATTTTGTTCTTTTGCATTAGGTACCTAATCATAGTAATGCTCTCAATTGGGGAAAGGCTTGATTCTATGATGAGGATAGGATAGGGTGTATTTCCCTTAATTTTGAGATTATAAGTTATAAAATTATTTTGGATATGTTCTATCTTTCTCCAACATTCAGTAGATATATTGCAACCCCAAACTTCACATCCATATAAGATAACTAGAGTGAGTGATGAGAGTGTGAAAGAGGATTTTTTTTATCCCAAAGTCAAAGGTCAGGTAATTTACTATTGTTTTCAAGCCGATAATAAGCTTTCCACCCTCCATTTATCCTTTTTTCAATGATATAGTTCCAACTAGTATCTTAATTTCCTTTTATCCACTAATTCTTTATCACACCACATATTTTCCTTAAATTTAGAAGTGATAATATCTATATTATTATTTATATTCTGCATGATGACTTCTTCTTATATTCCCCAACGACTTATCTAAGATTTGGCATCTTTATGCCATCCCCACTTGAGTCCCTTGTGGTTTTGGCTGGAGTTTGAAGCAATTTTGGGGAGCCTCTTATCATCCATGTTGTTTATTTTGTTCTTGTACGTTAGGTACCTAATCATAGCAATGATCTCAATCAGGGAAAGGATTGATTCTATAATGAGGATAGGATAGGGTGTACTTCCCTTAATTTTGAGATTATAAGTTATAAATTTATTTTGGATCTAGTCTATCTTTCTCCAACATTCAGTAGATATATTGCAACCCCAGACTTCACATCCATATAAGATAACTAGAGTGAGTGACGAGAGTGTGAAAGAGGAGTTTTTTTATCCAAAAGTCAAAGGTAAGCTAATTTACAATTGTTTTCTAGCCTATAATAAGCTTTCCACCCTCCATTTATCCTTTTTTTCAATTCTATAGTTCCAATTGAGCTTGTGGTGAATATTGATTTCAAGATACTTGTATGAAGAAACTTCCTCCAAGTTATTTTTGTCTTAAACAAAAGTAGTGTAGGTGATCCTTTTGGATTTAATTACCATAACCTTTATTTTTTCAGTGTTTATAGTCATACCCATGCTAGAGAAGAAGTCCATGAGGGTTATTAGTTGCTTACTTAGGTCATAGGGACTCTTCGACATAAGAACAATATCATCATCGGCCAACATAGCATGCATCCTCCAAAAAATGTTCTAGCTTATCAATATAGATGTTGAAAAGGGTAGTGGATAGGGGACAACCTTGCTTGACTCCTATATTAAAATTAATTTCTTCCAACCAGCCCTTAGTGCTCCTAAACTTGGCAATAATGTTCTCATATAGCCTTATTGCGTCATCTCTTAACTCGAAAGGGACTTTAAACTATTATAACCTATTCCAGAGGTTAGTCCTAGGCACAGTGTCAAAATATTTTATAAAATCAACGAAACAACAAAGGAGATCAATTTTATCATTAAGACACTCCTCTATAATGGTCCTAAATGTAACAAGGACCCACAGTGAAATGGTAGTCTCTAAAATCAGCTTGGCCTCTAGCTCTTTTTCAATGGATTTCTAACCATGTGTCGATCTTCTTTTCCAAAATACTTCCATATAGCTTAGCTAAAATGGGGTCTATCATAATGGTCATATAATTAGAGGGATTTTCTTTATCCCCTCTTTTAAAAATAGGTACAATGAAGCTTTGAATCCAAGGTTTCGGGAATCCTTGTTGGATAACTAAATTGAAGAGCTTATGTATGTGAGGGATGAGGATAGGTCCTCCAATTGTTAATATTTCATCTTGGTAACCTTCAATGTCGTTAGATTTTCCTTTTGAGAGTCGCTTAACCTCAAACTTAATTTCTTCTATAGAAAAAAATTATTCCTTTGTAGAGTTTCTTGACATGTTTTCCATGATTTTAGGGGATTCATACACATTTTTAAGTAGAAATTAAAATCCTTCAAGGGAAACTTATTATTTTCTTTAGTTTTATGAGTCAGAATTTTCCTCTAGAATTTCTTAGTATATATCTTAAATAGGTGCAAAACATTCTCTTTCTTTCTATGTATATAGTCCTTTTTTTTCGTTTAATTAAGGTTTTGTATCTATTTATCTTATCATTTTTTAAAGATGCATTGGAAGCATCCGTAATGGATTTTCTATAAACATTTACATTCATTATCGTACCAAGGGTTAGTTGTATTGTTTTTCTTTTTATGTAGTACCTCAATAGAGAAATTTTTAATTGAAGAGAGAGGGCTGATGTAAAATTATAATAGTTAGCTTCAATATTGTTCTGATATGATATGAGTTTTAAAGAATTGCTTAAGTCTTTTAATAAGAGATCAACTTTTTGTTTGTCAAAAAGTAAGTTCCTTTGGCTGTTAGAGTGCTCCTCTATAGAGATTTTTTGCGTGGAAAAGTTAAGAGTTTGGGTTAGAGATTTATGATCAGAGTAAGGTTCGTGATCATCTAAAAGATCAAAGTGTACTATTTGGTTATATATGGTGATATTTGATATTACATAATCAACAACAGTTTTACCCAACCCATGGATACAATTCATCATGTTAGAATTTGGCCACTTCTTTACACCATTGAAAATTATTAAATCTTGAGAAATACAAAGATTGATTAACTCAGTACCAAACAAATTCTCGATCAGGTCTTCAGAGTTTATTTTGTAACTCTTAGCTAAGACAAGGTCCTCATCTAGCCAAATAGGATTAGGGTTGAAGTCATTACTTAAAACAATAGCTTGATTGGTTGCATTTCTAGCATTAAAGTCTACTAACATGAGAATATTGTCTTCATTTTTCATATTGCATATATCTTTCTCTAAGCTTTTGTAGGGACAATTCTTATCTAGATGATTTTTTTGTATAAAAAGTAGAGTTAATAGGTGTGAAACAACAAATTTCTATATAAATATTCTTAGCGTTAATATCAGATATCTCCATCCATATGTATTGATTAAGAGCATATTTCTTATGAATTCAGATGTGAGGAGACATGTTTGTTTTTATGTAACATGTTATGCCTCCAATCCCTCTACGGGGGAGCTTCTTGTTCCATGTGGACCACAAAACAAATCCTTCGATATTAGGGCCTTCCATTCTTCATGTTCCCAAGTTTCAACCAAGAGAACAATGTTAATGCCACTCGAGATCCAACTTAGAATAGGCCCTTTACTCCATGGAAAACCATGACAGTTTGAAAAGAGCATCTGGAGTGTCTCAAAATGATATTTATCATTGTCCTTTTGGTCTTTATCCCTAATAATAGCTTTTTGGTTCCTAATTATTTCCCATTTTCCTTCCTTTCTAGCTTCCTTTTCCTTTTGAACTTCCTTCCTTAATTTAACTTAATCTTTTGGAATGAGGTTTTCATTTATAAATATTCCAAACCCTTTTAAGCTTGGAGTTTTACTAAGTCTATCATATTTATGGGAATTAGAGCTTACCATAACCCAAATTAACCTATCTTTATGTTCAATTGTTTTTCCCAACATTTTCGCTTATATAAGGCCAATTGTTTTAATTTGTGATTTATTTTTTAATTCTTCCTTGACTATTGCTAATGCGTCCTCATCTTTTTGTTCTTTTATACCAAAAATTATGAGGTTCAAGGCTCTTTTGTTACATTCATGGTCTAACTCTTTGAGCAAGTATTCATTTCCTCTTTGATAGGTTTCATATCCAATTGTGTTCCACGCTATTTAGGGCCAAATTATTTATTAGCTTGTCTTCTAACTCTTTAATTTTGTCCCTAAGATTTCTATTTTCATCCACCTCTTCTTCCTTAGTTGATTGCTTTTGTTCTTGGTTGTTTTTTTCTATTTCTTGTAATCTAGACTCCATATTGTGTAACTGAGTCTGAAACCCTAGTATTTTATTGTCCATCTGTATCTGAATATTATCTTCAAAGGATCTAAATTTATTATCAAGCATTGCTAGTAAATCACTTCGAACCATTGCTACTAATTCACTTTTAAGTTTGGCTTATGTGTCTTCTCTATGTTTTTCTATTGTTTGTATAGATTCATACAAACTTGCTAGGGTTACTTTGCTAGGCCTTCCTCTATTATATTTAGGCATCAACTGTGAATTACTCATATTGAAAAGAAAAATAAATAAATAAGAAATGTGTGCACCTAATTCAAGGAAGGGTTTGAATAACAAATTTACCATAGATTGTATTTACCACAAATGAGATTCACCATAAACCCAATAAGTATTCATGCAATATCACCACAAAGATAATATTCACCATCATAGAGATAATATTCACCATCGTAGAGATAATATTCACCAAGATATGTTCACCATAGAGATAGTATTCACCACCATATGTATTCACTGTAGATATAATATTCATCGGAGACATATTCACCGTTGTATGTATTCACCGCAGATGAAATTGTGACACTTGCTAAACTGCGACACTTGCTAAAGTGTGACACTTTCTAAAGTGTGATGCTTAAGTGAGACACTTGGTAGTGCGAAAAATAGGTGTGTAACACCTTATAAATTTCAAGAAAAGTTAACAAATCAATTTTTTTCCCATCATTTAATTAAGTGTTCAATGTGTGATTTTCAAAAAAAAACTACATAACTACAATCTACACAAAATGTAGTAGTGGGTTTTTATTTTATTTTATTTTTAAATTATAATCTTTGTTCTTTTTCAAACCTAAGAAATTCATATTTGAGTTGTATTTTATACACCTTTGTGTTCCCAACATTTTTTTCACTTGTTTACTTAAAATGAAAACCATAAATACCCTTTTGAAGAGGAAAGATATGTGCACATGTTTTTATAATTTTTTGTTGTGTAATGTTTTTTTATTGTGTATTTTTTTTTGGTAGTATTTTTTTCTTGTGTAGATTTTATGCTATTGATTTGATTTTTCTTTCAGCCCCTTAGGAATTGTGGAAAAATTAAGTATAAGTTATAGAAGAAAATAAATTAACAACATAACAACATAATATGAAATAAAAACTATGAAAATCACACATCATCAAATAGAGGATTTAATGACAAATCCACCAACATCAACTCCACCCCTTAACATAATAGAAATGAAGGGGTTTCATCCCCTGCAAATTTCATTTACAAAAAAATTTGTTGAGTGGGGTTAGGATTTTAAGTTTTCAAACCCTCCATCAAGATATAGAGCTCAATCAAGGGTTATTGAATGTTTGATTGAGTGATTAAATAGGCTTTTTAAAAATACCTCGATTGAATTTTTAATAAACCCTCAATCAAGATTTTATTGGGTTAAATTTAATTGCTCAATCAAGGTTCTATGAAAAAATTATAAAAAGATACCTTAATTGAGGAAATACCTTGATTGAGGTTTTATGATAAAATTTAAAAAGTACCTCGATTGAGTTATTTCTCTAACTTAAAAACACCAAAAATCCAACGAGTGTTGAATTTTCACATGAAATAAAATAAAAATAAAAACACCCTTTCATGACCTAGTTGTCAACTCACCTAGTTATTGTGTGTGGAAAAAACAAAAAAGATACAATTGTGTCAAATCTAATATCAAAAGTCAACTAAATCACGATGGGGAATTTGAAAAATCATAAAAGGATATATAATTGCCAATGGGTTAACAATGAAGTGTGAGAGAAGGCTATAGAAATGATGAGATGAAGATGATCATAATTCACATAACACTCCAAAGAAAATTATGTAGGTCAACCCATTTCCCAACTTTCAATTCATCTAGTTGGAGAGTCTTCAAGATATCCAATTGAGGGAAATATGGTAACTTTTAAACACACAACTTTAATTCATATTATACTCATAGTTTTGATGTATATTGTAGTTTATTATTTACATATTATGTTTTATATGTACCACATGTGCATAAAAAATTGATTGGACTATGGTTTATCTATGGAATTTTTCTACGATTTTTCTATGGCCTCGGTTAGTTTATGGTGGTATGTTATTTTTCCACCATTTCATGAGATATGTAGGATATTAGTGGAAGTTGTGTAACTTTTGGAAGTGATACCATTGCATGTAGAACATGTGAGAGAATCACAATCAGTTGTGTGTGATAAGGTACATGATGGATATGTGTTTGTCATAGAGGAAGACACATCATCTGTAGGGTATGGTCGCTCCTAAATGTTGCTAAAATACTACGTCCAATAGATAAAATATTTAAATAACTCCAAAATGTTTAATGCAAATTATTTGATCTCATAGTTATGTCTTAGTGGTTCTATTGAGCATAGATTGTTATGTATAGCCATGTAAAGGAACAATGGAGTAGCCACTATGGAAAAGGAGGTCAAAATATGATAAATTATAGATTCTCTACGAGATAGACATGTTTTTCCTTATCCTTATAAAATGTGAATTGCTTGCTTGGATTGCTCATGGTCAATTGGTTTGTTGTGTAAAAGTCCTATAAAAATTGTGTTATGTAATGATTGTTAACATATCTACTCACCTGATAAATCTATAGTTGTAGATTGAATGCTAATTAAGTTGGTTTCATTTGTGTTGAGATGAAACGTGATATTGATATGTGGTGTAATCATGTTGTTCTTGGTTTAAATACAATCATTGGGATTTCACTACATCCATATTTATCATGAAACTATATCTATGATCTGAAGTTGATGTTGGTGAATTTTTTATTATGTACCAATCATGTATATCCTTTTTTGCTTCTCCCTTTTTAAAGAAATTAGGTGGCCATTTATGCTAGTGGGATTTTATGGGGAGAGACTGATAAATACTTGATTAATCTACTTTGAAAATTAAGCATGTAACTTTAGTGAAGACAAGCATATATCTACGAAATATTTGTAGTGTGATTGAAACATGATGGTGATTAATCAAGATCAAGCATTGAGCCTATAAGTATTTGTACGTGCAACATCCCTAAGGAGAAGGAAATCAAAATGTCAAGCCAAAAATAATGTAGCGCATGGAGGATGGATTGAGCACATGGATGAGGACCATTGGTAGCTCTTTTCTATGCTTCAACTTGATAAAACTTTAATTTAGTGTAATTTTGAGTTGTTCGTGACATATTTTACATGTGGATTGTGAGGCATCAAATCATCTATTTTTTGCTCATGCAATTTTTCTATGGTCGAATCTAAGGTGAAATCAGTCAATTTTTCTAAAGGAATTTCAAGAGAACTCATGTAGAGGCCATTATTGGTGGAGGAAATTCTCTTGATTTTTTTCTCATATGCGTGTTGAATTTTCTGATGCATGATATGCTCAAGAGAGAATAAGCTAAGTTGAAGTTAGCAGTAGTAATTTATTTACTATAGATATTTCTTGGTGTGTGATGGGAATGCATGGTATGTGTTCCTACTAAGATATGGATAATGTTTGGATAAAGTATGCATGTTCAAGTGGCTTTGGCTTGAATTGAATTTAGCATGGGAGAAAGTGCATCCTCATTTTTTAAAATATGAGTCGAATCGATCACTCTCTTTTTTTTTGAATATGAGAGTAATGAATGAATGAGAGCATGTTTAGTTACATTAAGTGCTATCTGGTTCTAAAGATTTAATGGTGGTTGTGGTGAAAATGTTTTGGATTCAATAAAGTTAATACACATATTCAGTTTAGCTAACTCAATATGGGGGTACAATTGTTTTGCTAGAAATAGCTACTCTAACAAATAATAGAAGTATGGAGATCCAAGATGAAGTTTGAACTAAGACTCCAAAGATGCAGGCGACAAAACCAAGTATGTGCATGTTTATAGATAAATACATAGGTAGAATCATTTGGCCATATGTTTCATTATCTTTTGAAAACCATTTGTAGCTATGCATGGCATTTCTTTGTAATGTAAAAATATTTCATGAGTTTTCATGATGAGGTGTGTTGTAGCTGAAAGGGAAATATAGGTGCATGCTTTGTTTCCTCTAGTCATTCCTTGATGAAAGGTTGTTTGACAAATGTGGTGCCATAATACCTAAGATTGGTAGGTGCATAAAGTGTAAGATTGACTTGGATACACTCTGTATCTAGACTATTTTTACAAATAACTAGTGACCACCATTGTTGGGTACCTAAGTGTCTTGGTATATGGAAATATGTCCATTGGATGGCTAGTTGTTCAATATTTATAGTCAGGTTGAAGGTAGGCCCTAGAGTCAACAAGTTCCTAGCTAATCTATGTGGAATCAATATTCATCCCCAAGGTATGGTTGGTTCCCAACTAGTATGTTATTTGAGATGAGGAGGATTCATGTTAATGGAGGAGGATTCATGTGTTGGCATGTTTTGCAGGAAAGAGTATGCTTTTCACTGATGGAAAGAACAGAAGGTGGAGAAAAAGGAAGCATAAGCTCAGGAGGAGGAGCAAACATCAAGTAGAGATCACAACTCATAAAGGAAAGCACAGTAATGAAGCAACTGGAGATTAAATCTTAGAAGAGATGACGCGATAAAAATCAGATCAAATCAAGACCGTCGAATCTGCAAGCCAGATCAACAGTAGGGAGGAATTGCAAGGAGCGAAAGATGAATTAAACTACTCGCCAGTTACAATCCTGCAATCTGTCTAGATCGTCAGATCTCATAGCTTCAAAGATCTACAACTGCGGTTGATCCAAAAAACAATGAGTTTAAGTCAAATTAAATCATGTCCGTCGGATGCGCAATCGCCAAATCTACGACATGAATGAAATGCGGAGATTGAAAGGAGGATTAAACATCGCACTTGTTCCCATCCTGCAATTAATCAAGACCGTCTGATCTGATAACTTTGAATATCAAAAATTGTGGTTAAATCACCAATAGCACACATCTTCCCATTGCAGAGTTGGGTTACGAGTTAAAACACTGGCAGATTGTGATTGCGAAATCATTCTCGATTGTGGATATGTTTTAAGAAAATTCACAACCGTTG
This sequence comes from Picea mariana, assembly GCA_032191745.1. Lineage (NCBI taxonomy): Eukaryota > Viridiplantae > Streptophyta > Pinopsida > Pinales > Pinaceae > Picea > Picea mariana. The sequence continues at coordinate 29,890 of JASDQU011379160.1, read as the reverse complement.
GATCACTTTTGAGTGGAAGGACAGGATAAGCGAGAAAAAAATTTGAGAATTCTATTATGTGAATTCTTTTCACCGTCGGATCACTTTCTAGTGGAAGGACAGGATAAGCTAGCAGAGCCGCAACACTGATAGATCAAGCCATCGATC
>JASDQU011379160.1:2477-23838 GCA_032191745.1 Picea mariana | reverse complement strand
GTGGATGAAAGGAAAAGCATGAGTGGAGGTTCATTCTTCTTAGGAGATTCTCTTGTATCATGGTTGAGCAAGAAGCAAGGTTCCATTTCCTTATCAACTACAGAAGTTGAATACATTGCAGCTACCACTTGTTGTACCCAAGTATTGTGGATGATTCAGACACTTGCAAATTTGGAGGTAAAATATATTGCACCGATCCCAATTCATTGTGATAATACCAATGTAATCAGTGTGTCAAAGAACCTTGTATTTCACTCCAAGACCAAGCATATACTCATCAAGTATCACTTCTTGAGGGAACAGGTGACCAACATTGTTGTTTCTTTGCATTATATTCCATCCAAAGACCAGATTGTTGATATCTTCACTAAACCGCTTGCAAAAGCTCAGTTTGAGTATCTACGCCAGAAGTTGGTTGTGACCTCATTATCAACCTAAGAGAGTTCATCTTGTGAGGGGGAGTATGTATTGGTTGAATATCTAATACCTCTGAAAAGTACCGCAACAACTCAGGGGGAGCATGTTTTCTTTGACATTGATGTCAAAGGTGGAGAAAAGAAGTAGTCAGGCTGCTACAGTTGGAGGTCCAAGAAATCTAGCACATCTTTTGAGGGTTTCCATCAATTCCAAAGGGGGAGATTGTTGGCATGTTTTGCAGGAAAGAGTATGCTTGGCATTGATGGCAAGAACAGAGGGTGGAGCAGAAGGAAGTGTAAGCTTAGGAGGAGGAGCAAAAAACAAGAAGAGATCACATCTCATAAAGGAAAGCGCAGTACAGAAGAGACTAGAGATTAAATCTCAGAAGAGATGGCACGATAAAACTTAGATCAAATCAAGACCATCGGATCTGCAAGCCAAAACAACGACAGGGAGGAATTACGGGGAGCGAAAGATGAATTAAACTACTCGTAAGCTACAATCCCACAATCTGTCTAGATCGTTGGATCTCATAGCTTCAAAGATCTACTACTGTCGTTGATCCAACAAACAATGAGTTTAAGTCAGATTAAATCATGTTCGTTGGATGCGCAATTGCCAAATCTATGACGGGGATGAATTGCGGAGATTGAAAGGAGGATTAAACATCACACTTGTTCTCATCCTGCAATTAGTTAGGACCGTCTGATCTGATAGCTTCGAAGATCCACGATTGTGGTTAACTCACAAATAGCACACATCTTCCCATTGCGGAATTGGGTGACGAGTTAAAACACTCCCAAATTGTGGTTGCGCAATAATTCTCGATCGTGGATCTGTTTTAAGAAACTTCACAACCGTTGGATCACTTTTGAGTAGAAGGACAGGATAAGCAAGAAAAACATTTGAGAATTTGATTATGTGAATTCCCGTCAGTCTTCAGATCACTTTCAAGTGGAAGGACAGGATAAGCTAGCAGAGACTCAATGCTGACAGATCAAGCCATCGATCTAAGATCCTAATCGACGAACATCATTTAGTTCGGGTTTAAAGTCGCGAAGAGGTTATGCTTTGGAATTTTTGAGATATGAAATACCTAAAGCCTGGAAATCCGAAATGAATAAGGACCATCATATTTTGAAGAAAAATGAGGACCGTTGGTTCAAGGTTGTTAGTCAGCAGACCACGTCAGCAAAAGGACATAGTGGCAGACCTCGTCAAAAGACGACGTCGACAGACCATGTCATCAGACCACGTGATCAAATACACATGGAATAATCAGGTGATGACAAGTATCAAGAGGAAATTGGCTCGTGCCATGTCAACAATTGACGTAAGCAAGTTACGTCACTACAGGAGAATTTCTTTGGGAGTTTCACCACCAAGAAATGTAAAAAGTCCTGAAGTCCCAAAGGACGAAGGTCTAAAGCCACTCTCAGCCATCGATCTAAGATACTATCCTGAACGTCATGTCAAGGACACGTGGCACAGTCATAGAATGACAAGTGTCAAGTTGAAATCATCATTTCAGGCACATGCAAATCATGAATCAGAGTGACACATGGAATTTGCTCAGCTCGTGACACGTCATCAAGTGACGCAAGGGTTACGTCACTCCGAGAGTTTTGCTTCGAGACTTTTATCACTAGCACTCACCCAAAGACCTGAAGTCTTGAATGCTGAAGACCCGAAGTGGACACAAGACATCCGATCTTAAGATCACTTCAGGAGCAATCTCATCCATCGATCTACTACAGTGGAAGGATAATCTAAGTGAAAATGTTAACAAACAACAAAAGGTATCCACTGTAATATGACTGACTCAGTAGGTCATCACTCCGGAGGAAGAACGGGTTGAGATTCGAAATCTCTGAAGTATGAAGACTCGATGAGATCTCAACCGTTAATCCAAGAGGGACACACATTAAAGTCTTGTCAGCTCCGGAGAATTGACGTACAAAGAAAATAAATGTTTGACACTCGAAATCTCTGAAGTCCAAAGACCCAAAGGAGATCTCGATCGTCGATATGATGTCGACTGTACTATCAACCATTGATCAAAATACAATGGAAGGATAGTGTAAGCATAATAGACAAAGTCATGGAGTAAAAGGTGGCCATACATCTCATTGCTTGATTAAGTCCTAGTCATTGGATTAAGCAATGAAGGATGATTGTAAGGATTAACGCTAACCATTGATCTGGTTCCAATATGTAACGTGAACCATCAGATCTGTTCAAAAATTCTGATTCAGAAGTTTCAAAAGGTTTGAAACCCAAAATTTTTGAAGGGAAAAGTGTCGAAGTTACGATAGTCATCCATTTGAGGAGAATGAATCGTGGTCGTTGAATTGATAAGCACTCAAGCGATCATTAAGCCCAGACGTATGGTCACCGCTAGTGATCACGTGAAGGAAGGGGCTTAGAAGCCAAAGAAGTCGTAATTGACTGGTTGTAACTGATAGAGACGATGAAGAGTTTCAACTACAAGAGAAGCTAAGGAATATCATCATAATTCCCACTGATGATGAACACATGGAGTGAAATGCCAGAGAGGACGAAGAGTTTCCATGATAATCAGGCAAAGGACTCGATGTGAGAAAGAGATGAAGAACAGAGAAGTGAGGTGATTCTGGTTGTTAGCTATGCAGTTGTGAGGATGAGACACAGTGAACAACCTGTAGGGAACAATGACACAGTGAAGAGCATGCAGAGGCATAGTGCATAGAGGTGAGATGGCGCACAAAGCATAAAATGCAGAAGAACAGAAAGTGTAGAAGATGTGAGCAGAGAGACACTGATGCAGGCAGAGCATAGTAGTGTAGCAAAACAATGATGAGACTGGTAAGACATAGATAAATGTTTTATCATTGTGATAAATTCAAGAAAAGCAAATATTTATATTTCAGGGTGGTAGGGAGGTGCTAAGGAGGATTGGTGTCCTTGGAGTTTCAAGTGGGTGCTTGAACATAGGGAGTTGAAGCTTCCATCTGGTTGCAGCTAGAAAAACCAAGGTGGCAGGGTGGTGCGAGGGAGAACTATTGTTCTATGTTATATAGGTTGGTGCCTGTGTGACTAGAAGTTGGTGCTTCCATCTAGTTGGTGCTAGAACACTCAGGGAGTTGGTGCTTCCTTCTAGTGGGTTCTAGAGAAACCAGAGAGTTGGTGATCTCAGCAAGTTTTTGCTTGTAAAACAGAGGTTGTAGCCTCAAAAAGAGTTGGAGCTCATAAGAATGATAATGTACAGAAAATAAAGATTACTTATCATATCAAGAAGAAGAGGTTTTTCACTTTATGGGTTTCCTCAGGAAATATCTGTCTCTGTATATTTCATGTGTGTGATTGATGTTGAATATTCTATTTCTTACTTCCATGATTTATTTTGATCGTCATTGAGTGTTTTGTAAAGAGTTTAAAATGGGCATAATTGTTTAAGCATGGTAACAATTCATTCACCCCCCTCTCAGTTGTCCAACATCATGTAGGAGCATATTTGGTTATGGGAAATACGCATCACCTAAAAAAAAATCAACTGTGTACAAGTTCAATTATGATGAATAAATATGGTTGCAAATCTACATTGCATCTTGTGTTACAACTCATTGTTACAAATAACAGTGCTACGACTCATATCCAAATGACGAATGATAGTCCTGTGAATCCTACACTGCAAATCCATGCTAGAGGGAATATCATGCAACTCCACGCTATAGGATTCTCTATTGCAACTTCACACTACAAAAATTATGTTGGAATTCCACTCCACACATGCCAGGAAGATAAAATTCTAAGTGACAATCGTTGGTGAATGAAGAGGGAACAAAATTCAAATTGGAAAATAGTTGGGTACGAATAGTCATGATTGTTCATCTCCTTTAGCAGATGGAAATAGATCAACAAGAGAAGAAATGGGGATAAAAGGGGGAGGAAAAGAGATGAAGGGTTGGGGTCATTCAGTCAAGAGTAAAAGAGGAGTTTCTCTCATGTTCGATTGAAGTGACTGAGATCACCATAAAAAACAGGGTCCAAAAAAGATTGTATCAAGCGATGAAGGATTGTATCTATTAACCACATTGTAATAAGAGGAGTTCTAAAATAAATTATCCAGGAAAGGATTCATAGTCAATTTGTGTTCTTGTGATTGTAATTAAAATTCTTCTATTTCAATCTTTGATAACAATAAATGAAATTTGTGTTGCATGTTCAAAACATGAGTTCCATTGTGCATTTTAAAGGCAGAGAATAGTCCTATAGGTGATAGAATTGTTGCAGGGCTTTGTTGTTGCATCAAGTGGTATCAAAGTGGTTTTAGTTCTTGATTTGTGAGAGAGCAATGCCTGTAGGTAAGGCTTGTAAATGTTGGTTCAAGTGAGGGCTGCAAGAAAACTCGTAAGGATGTCACTATGAAGAGCAGGATCAGCACGAGGAGGTGAGAGGAATAGAGAACTCAAAGAATTAAGAAGAAGAATAAAAGAGTTGGAAAATAGAATAAATGGAGAATTTGAGTTAGATTCAGAGTCGAAGGAAGAGATTGAAGTTGAACAAAATGTTGAGGAAGGAGACCTAGTAGTGTGTTTGATATCCTTCTTGAGTAACAGAGGTAGAACGAGGGTTGAAGTTTTGTGATATGATGGAAATATGAGGATTGAAGCTCTTATAGATTGTGTTAGAATTAGAAGTCACCTCTAGATTGTAGCAAAGGTAATCCCAGTACCCATTAGTTTGTATGTCACAATGAATAAATTAAAGGGCGTCAAATGGGCGCAGACTCAAGAAAATATCGCTTTAACTCAGAAATACGCACTAGCCAATGCATGAGAAAGTGAGGTCTTGATTTAAATTCAGTCGGTAAGTTGTGGTGAAGGGTGAGTAGGGGGGATAAATGATGAGGAAATGTAGAGGTCTGCTAGGGACATCGGGTCTTCTAGCAGCCTAAGGAGGAAAAGCATTGAATACAAGATCCTCTTGAACCCAAAACTTCAGGAAACTGAAAACGTCATAACAATATTGCAACCAAACATACATTACAATACAATCACAACAAATCGAGTGGATCACCCATGCCTGAGTCTTCAATATCAAAGGCAAAAGAGATGATAAGAAAGTTGATTGTCATTAAACAAGAAGTCTCAAATGGTAACACATAACCAGAGAACTAGAGGCTTCATTAAAACTTTACAATATGGGAGCTTAGCTCAACCATCGACCATAACAAAATATCAAAACCGAGTATTTATACGCAGAACAATTCACCACCATGAGAGATGTGACATGGCTATTACATTCAAAACTTTGTGTATGCATCTTCCTCTGTTAGTATGCACTTGCATTCTTCTGTCAGATGCGATCTCAAATAAGTATGGGCTTTGCAGAGGAATTCATTGACAGGGGAACTCTCAGCTGACAGTCTCTCTACACAGTTGTCTTTACATGCTTTCCATTTATGGGGTGAGAAGAGGTTTCAACAACCTCCCCCATTTCCATTAACCACTTTCATCAAGATCGGGATGAGTCCTGACACCCATGAATGCTCCAGGAGACGCTCACGACTCCTTCAAGTCAATCTCGACACCTTGAGACCATGTAGATATTCCCCTGTGAAAATACAGGTGCCCTCGGCTTCTGGAGTGGCTCCTCTCCATCGCTTCATGTGACCTCGGGTCATGACCTGGGGCTTCTCTTCTTGAAATTTTGGGACTTCGCTTTTCGGGAATTTTTTCTCCACTTGATTCCAAATATCCTTATACTGGAACTTGTGAAATGGCCCATTCAGATCGACGGTCGAACCTACTTAGATTTTGATGGCCACGATCATCTCCCCAAATAAACTTAGCTGCCAGCCACCCAATAGGTGTATGCCCTTCTTTATATCCTCGCTTTCCATATGACTGTGGGTTGTGACCACGGGCCCAATTCCCAAGCGCTTCACGATTTCACGTTTCATGACTTTGTGTCGTGCTCCATGCTCAAACCTATGAGTCGTGAAATCGCGATCTCTTGGATCAGGTGCCAAGCGTCCCCACTGGATCGGATGGCCTAGATTAATATTGGCATTTTGGGACTCGAGAAACCATGCACACTCCTTACTTCGGCTTTCCCGAAATGACTTTCTCTATGGTTCAGATTCGGATATGGTGCCACATGTCCTATTGGATCAGACGGCTCCTGTTGATTTCGGTTTTGGGGGGTTCGGCTCTTTTACAAATAACTTCAACAAGGTTCTGAACTCCCTATTCCTGTGTTTATAATTTTTCTTTGATCCTTGAACTTCGAAATGAAATTTCCTCCACCAAACTGAACTTGCTCGCTCGCTTGATTCAAGTCTATATTAGGTCGCTCTAAGTGTTGCGATTTTGCTTATGGATGTGGCCTCTGTAAACAAATACTTGGATGATTGGTTGAGGGCTCAGGAAGGAAAAAGGATCAGTGACAGAGACAAGGAGAGAGAAGTGATCGACCTCAGAGAAAATAGAAAGGCTTAGGGCCGACACCTCTCAAGAAGGTGAAAGAAGAAAACTATAATCCGAAAGAAAAAACCTTACGATTGGGTCTCAAAAAGGAGGAGAGACAGGAAAAATTACAGACTTAGTCAAAAAACCCCAAATTCACAAGACTCTGACAAGTTTATGTGATAACATTTGGCTCCATAGGGGATGGCATGCTCCCTGCAAGATGCCAAGAAAAAGTAGTTCCAGTGCCTTAGATTTGGGCTATGGAGTCTCCTATTAAAAACAAAATAAACATAAAACAGGAATGGTATTTACAATGGTGGGATGTCGACTAAGGCTTTAAATAAACAAAAAATTTCAGGAAGTGCCCATTTACAGGGCCACTAAAAACTCCGTCACCTTCCAAATTCTGCAACCTGTAAGTATTATTTGAAAGTGTCTCAGAAATTTTGAAGGGTCAAATCCAAAGGGTTTCAAATTTACCATGATTTCCCTTGTCCTTTCTGGGTGCAACCCATTTGAGTACTAGATGCCCCAACTAGAAATCATCCTTACTTCTTTTCTTGTCAAACGTCTGTTTGATCTTCTGTTGATGGTCATGTGCCCTATCTAGTAGATTCTCTCTAGTTTCCTACACTTCTGCTAGTTGTAATATTCTCCTGATCATGTCATCAGGTTCTCCCTGGTATTCTTGGAAGAATTTTTCCACCGGCAAGGTGAGGTGAGAAGGAAATATGGCCTTAAATCCATACACAAGCTGAAAAGGAGAGGCGCCAAGAGACCTCTTTGTTTTCACTCTATCAGTCCAAAGAGAAAACTTGAGCTTTCAATCCCATGCCTTCTCGTTGTCTTGTAGTAGTCTTTTGATAATTTTTATGAGACTCTTGTTAGAGGACTCTGCCAGTTCATTCCCTTGAGGGTAGTAAGGAGTTGAATGAATAAATGAAATTTCAAACTGCTCACAAAACTAGATTAATGGCTTGGCCTTGAAGGATGCAGCATTATCAGTGACAATCCTTTTTGGACAACCAAACCTTGCTATAATATCTTCAAGAAAACCAATGATTACTCTGTGAGAAACACTCGTTGTGGGGATAGATTCTATCCATTTGGTGAATTAATCGGTGGCAGTCAAGATTCATCTATGTTGACCACTCGAAGGATGATGAATCTCCCCAATAAATTCTAGGCCCCACTGCTGAAAGGATCCTGAAGCTTCTACAAGCTTCAATGGCAGAGACTTGAGTTGTTGCTTCCCAGAGAATTTCTAACATTTGATGCAAGCCCTAGTTTTCACACAGACATCAGTGAACAGAGTAAGCCATAAGTACCCAACCCTGATAATTTTATAGGTTGTGATTCTCCAGAAGTGATGTCCCCCACATAGGCTGTCATGAAAATAAAACATAATATTTTGGGCCTCCTATGGGTCTAAACATCTCAAAATCACTCCTAGGTGGTCTTTCCAATACAAAGTCTAGTTGATAATGAAATATCTAATCACTTTGAGCTTTAAATATCTTGCCTTGCTCTTCACCATTCCATCTAGAGGTCGCAAAATTTGTAGAAAATATATGATATATTTTTACCCAGCACATTCTACCAATGGGGGGTTGTCTTGAAGGCTCCTATCAGACACTTTAGCCTGCTGATTTTCTTAGCAAGTGTTGATGAATTTAACCTCCAAATATTTACAATTAGATTCAGCCAACAACTTGGATAAACCTTGGCCTTTGACTAGCTTGGTGGGTTTTATTTCTAGATCAAATTCAAGGATTCTGGAAACCCACTTGCTCCTCCTCCCGTCTATGTCAGGATGGATGAGGATGTCCTTCACAGCAGCTGAAGGAACATATGCAATGATCTTCGAATGAAAAACATAGACTCTGAAAGCTTTAAGAGCTTTCACCAAGGCATAGGCCTTCTTCTCCATGATGTCATATCTAACCTCTATGTCTCTTAGTGCTCTGCTGAAAAAAGAAATAGGTTGCTCTAGCCATGCATCACTCTTTTGTAATAAAACAGTGGCCAATGTATCAAATGAAGCAAAGGAAAAAATCAGAAAATCCTTGGAATAATCGAGATTGATAAGCGCAAGTGCTTCAGTCAGTGACTTATTTATTTGGTTGAAGGATTCTCTGGACTCTGCAGTCCATTTCACTTCGTTCCTTTTCTTGAGCATGGCTGTGATATGCTTCACCAATTCAACAAAATTTGAAACAAACCTTATCAGAAAATTGATTTTTCTCAAGAAGGACTGAACTTCTTTCTTGGATATGGGAAGTGATAAGGATTGAATAGCTTCTACCCTTCTTGAATCAATCCTAACCCCCTCAGTTGATACAATGTGTCCCAACAATTTTTCTTCCTGCATGCCAAATAAATACTTCTTGGGATTTAGGGAGAGACCAAACCTTCTGCATTTCAAGAAGAATTTTCTCAGATGTTGACAATGTTCTTTATCATATTTGGAGAAGACTATTATGTCATCCAGATAGATGACCACAAATTTGTCTCTTTCTCCAATGAAGGCGATGTCCATGGATCGCTAGAAGGTTGCTCCTGCGTTCATCAATCCAAAGGGCATTTTGACATACATGAATGTGCCCCAAGGAGTGGTGAAGGTTCCATTTTCTCTGTCTTTAGGAAGGACAGAGATATGATTGTAGCCATAAACGCCATCAATCATGGAGATCCTGGATGCGCCTGTCACCCTCTGCAATATGTGTTCCATCTTTGGCAAAGGGTAATTGTCCTTCATAGATATTCTGTTCAGATTCTTGAAATCAACACAGAGTCTGAATTCTCCACTCTTTTTCATTACTGGAACCAGGTTGGCCACCCATTCNATGGAAATGGAGGTAAAGATGTTGATGGATGCCTAAATCATTACTGGAACCAGGTTGGCCACCCATTCAGAATATCTCAAAGGGACAATGATTTAGGCATCCATCAACATCTTTACCTCCATTTCCATAATAGGCAGAAGCATCGGATTTATTTGTCTTAATTTCTGCCTAAATGGTTTGGCCTCCTCTTTCAATGGGATCTTATGCTCAATGATAGTTGTGTCGTATGTTTTGAGGTCTTCATAGGTTCAGGCAAACACATCAACAAATTATTTTAACAGCTCAGTATACTCGACTCTCTGTTCCCTTGACAGGCTGCTTGACAACTTGACAAACTTTGGATCCTCCTCTATAGCAATATTGCATTCAGCCACATCAGCATCCTCAGTTGGGCCTTTAAAATTTACTGCTACATCGTTCCCATCGAACAATCTTTCTAAAGGAACTAGTCCTTTTGGAATGTGGTTGCTAGGCAGCTGAACAATATGGTGATTAGCAATTTTATTTAAAAATACATCAGCATGAGGGTCACCTTCGGAATCATGATCCTGATCAATGTGTAATGCAGAGAACTCATCAACAGACTCAAGAAATGTTTTGATCTCAAGATTGTCCTCAAACACCTTCCAATGCTTGATATTGTCAGGTACAGAGGGCCTATATCTTACCTCAACATCATACCTAAGCTTAGGTGGTAGTGGGATTTTGAAATGGCTCGCTAAGACAACCAAAGAATCAGCCATAGTATTCTCCTCTCTTGGAATAAATGAAATGTTGAAATCTAAGAAGTTATTGTCAATTAGTTCCCATGCCTCATTTATGTAAGTCTTAAGCCTAGGGTGCTTGGCTTGATAAATATTTTTGATCTAATGAACAATTAGTTCAGCATCTCCAAATACTACTAGTTGTTCAATCCCCATGTCTTTCGCACCCCTTAAGCCCGAAACAAGAGCCTCATACTCTGTCGCATTGTTGGTAGCTTCAAATTCTAGTTTATAGGACAAAGGTATAGCCTCTTGAAAAGGTGACACAAAAGCCACTCCAACACCAGCCCCTTCCTTAGAAGAGGCTCCGTCAAAGAACATATTCCACACAAAAGTAGTTGGGGGAGGTATTTCACAAAAAGAAATGGGTTGCTTTATGATTTCAAGAGGAGCTTCAGAAGCATCTACGAGCTGCAATATGTTGGATCCTAAGTCAGTGTTCAAATAAAAAACAGGATGGTTGATGGGGTTTTCTTCATCACTGATGATGTACGCAAGTTGCACTTCCCTATAAAGTCTCCTTTGTTCACCCCCAAACATAGGAATGGTGGCATATGAAAGTTCCATCTGCAAGGTTCCCCCAATTCTCTTTATCCAAGATCTAGATAGGAGCATTCCAAACTTAGGGGGAACATCAACCACTACGATATACATGAATACGCTCTTCAACAGAAGCTAGAATAGGGACACGGCCAGGTCTTTGATAACCCCAAGGCGCTTCACCTTCCCAGAATCGAAAGAATACAGGTCATGGTAGGTTTTTGTGACTTCCAACCCGAGTTCTTCCATGACAATCTTAGGCATAAGATTGTGGGATGCTCTTGAATCCATTAAGAAGTTATGCTTCACCTTATCATGGATGTTCAATGAAGTGCATAAGGGAGGGGAGGAATCATCTCTATATTCTACCAAAGGTCTTAATATGACAGTTGGCTTTTCATCTTTCAAATTGACTAAGTTTGTGGACTGAGACGTAGGTTCAAACTGCAATAGTTTATAGAGGCTCCTTTTGAAATCTTCATGCTTCACCAGTTCAGAAAGGGGTACAGGGATTCTAAGCTTTTAGATTTCATGGTCAAAATTGAAAAAGGGAGAGGGATTCAAAATATCCTTCACTTCTAGGACGAGACCTTTGACCACTTTTGAGGGTTTTTGTACCTCCTTTTCTTTGCTACTATCCGCCACATTTTTGGTGAGCTTATCTGCTCTAGTAGCCTGATCATGAACATCAAGCTTTCCTTCTTTCTTCTTGGACCTGAGGTTATACCTGTTTGGGTTGTTGCTGGTATTTTCCCCCTTGCTCAACTCATTTAATTGACTATCCATGAGAGACTCTTCATATGTAGTTTGGGTTAAATGAGTAAATGAGGAGGTGTCCCCAAGACAATGAATTTCAGGGTCAATCTCTTCCTCCTCTCCTTCTTCTTCAGTAACAAGGTTATTTTGTAGGGGATCTTGAACTTTCTGGTCATCACTATATCTGTTTCTTTGATATCTTTGGATGATTCGGGGGGTGTTAGTTGATCTTTTGAAACTACCCCTATTCTTAGTATTTTGGGAATTTCTATAGCCCTACCTTCCTTCTAATTTGATCTTTTCCATTCTAGCAGAGAGTGAATTTAGTAGCTTGGTCATTTCATCCGTTTGAGGGGGGGGTGGAAGAGGAACTTGAAGTTGGATTTTCATACCTACCCTTTCCTCTGTCTCTATCAGTTTTACCCCTAAGTTTGTCAGCTGCGAATATATTGGATTCTACTTCAAGGGCCCCATCTTGCATATGAACCAAGGAGGTAGCTCTCCTTTCTCTCAACAGGAGGAAAAAATTAGGGTTGAAAGCACTAGCATAAGTCATCTTGGCATAGGTTTCGGTAGGCTTAACTTCAGCAGGAATATTTTTATACATCTTATTAAATCTCTTTGAAAAGTCTGAGACAGATGCCCCCTCTTCTCTTTTAAGATCCCCAAATTATGTAATATAATAAAGGATATCTTTTTTATTCCCCCAATGTCTTAAGAAGGAATAATCTAGAGCAGCAATCCCGTCAATAGATCTGGGAGGCAAGTCCTTAAACCAATCCTTGGCATCGCCATCAAGACTCTACACAAAAAATCTCATCCACACATCTTCATTTTCGATGGCCTGAATCTCTGCAAATCTATAAAAGGATGAAAGGTGCTCTTCTGCAGTCATGTCTCCCTCCCCTGTGAATTGGGGCATGTACTTAAAGTAATATGTGTCTAGGAGAGCATTCATAGGTTGAGGTAAAACTAGGCGGGTGTATCTAGCAGCTAATATCTCAGCCATATTGTTCCTAGGAAGATTAGCACCTGCCATTTGGACGTGAAATGGAGGAGAACTAGGAGGAGATCGAGTTTGGGCAGGGGAGATTGGAGGTGTGCTTCTGGGAACAAAGGGAAACAACAAAGGATCTGGAGAAAAGGCCTCGGGGCTTGACGGAGCAGAGGTTTCCCTCCCTATCAAAGCAGCAAATGTAATAGGAGGAGGAGTAGTGAAAATGGGAGAGGGGAAATCAGCAGGAAAGCTCCCAAAATTTAAACTTCTAGAAGCTCCAATAGATGGTGTAATAGGAAAATGAGAAACAACTACTGGAGTTGCTATAGGAGGATAGTGAAAATCATTAGAAATACCTGGTTCAGCAGCAGAAGTACCTTCTTGAAGAGTCTATCATCTTCTGATAATTTTATCTGGGTCAACTTCAGGTGTTGCTAAAGGAAGTTGTGGGGTAGACCTCGTGTTTCTACCTCTGGAAGCCACAACTGAAACCATGGAGTCATAACAGTGGATTTTCTAGGTGCACATTTGCAATCTTCAATGTTCTTAGTTCTAATGAACCTTCAGAACTAGAAATCTTTGTGGTTCAATCCCAAGGAAAATCTTCAATTCTTCCCTGGCAACGGTGCCAGAAATGTTAGCACTAGAAGTCACCTATGGATTGCAGCAGAGGTAAGCCCAGTACCCATCAATTTGTATGTCACAATGAATAAATTAAAGGTGGTCAAATGGGCACAGACTTAAGAAAATATCGCTTTAACTCATAAATCTGGACCAAGCAATGCATGAGCAAGTGAGGTCTTGATTTAACTTCAGTCAGTAAGTTGTAGTAAAGGGTGAGTAGGGGGAAGAACTGGTGAGGAAATGTAGAGGTATATTAGGGACATCGGGTCTTACAACATCCAAGATCCTCTTAAACCCAAAACTTCAGGAAATTGAAAACCTCATAACAATATTGCAATCAAACATACATTACAATACAATAATAACAACTCGACTGGATCACCCATGCCCGAGTCTTCAATATCATAAGCAAAAGAGATGATAAGAAAGTTGACTGTCATTAAACAAGAAGTCTCAAATGGTAACACATAACCAGAGAACCATAGGCTTCATTAAAACTTTACAATACGGGAGCTTAGCTCAACCATCGACCATAAAAAAATATCAAAACCGAGTATTTATACTCAAAACAAATCGCCACCATGAGAGATGTGACCTGGATATTACATTCAAAACTTTACGTCTGCATCTTCTTCTGTCATTCTGCACTTGCATTCTTCTGTCAGACGCGATCTTATATCAGTATGGGCTTTGCAGGAGAATTTGTTGACAGGGGAACTCTCAGCTGACAGTCTGCCTACACGGTCGTCTTTCCATCCTTCCAATTTATGGGGTGAGACGAGGTTTCAACAACCTCCCCCATTTCCATTAACTACTTTCATCGGGATCGGGATGAAACCTGATGCCCATGAATGCTCCAAAAGACGCTCACTACTCCTTCAAGTCAATCTCAGTGCCTTGAGACCATGTAGATCTTCCCCTGTGAAACTACGGGCACCATCGGCCTCTGGAGTGGCTCCTCTCCATCGCTTCATGTGACCTCGGGTCATGACCTAGGACTTCTTTTCGTGAAATTTTGGGACTTCACATTTCAGGAATCTTCGCTCCACTTGATTCCAAATATTCTGATACTCGAACTTGCAAAATGGCCCATTCAGATCGACGGTCGGACCTACAATCGTCTCCCCAAATAACCTTAGTCTCCAACTGCCCAATAGGTGCATGCCCTTCTTTATAGCCCCGCTTTCCATATGACTATGGGTTGTGACCATGGGCCCAATTCCCAGGCGCTTCACGATTTCATGGTTCGCGAATTCATGTCATGCTCCATGCTCGAACCTCTGAGTCGTGAAATCATGATCTCTTGGATCAGGTGCCATGTGTACCCGCTGGATCGGACGGCCTAGATGAATATCTTCATTTTGGGACCTTGGCAGTTCGGGACTCGGGAAACCATGCGCACTCCTTACTTCAGCTTTCCCAAAATGACTTTCTCCATGGTTAGAATCTGGTGCCACGTGTCCTATTGGATCGGACGGCCCATGTTGATTTTGGGTTTTGAGGGTTTGGCTATTTTACAAATAACACCAGCAACGTTCTGAACTCCCGATTACTGTGCTTATAATTTGTCATTGATCCCTGAAATTTGAAATGAAATTTCCTCTGCCAAACTGAACTTGCTTGCTTGCTTGATTCAAGTCTATATCGGACCGCTCTAAGTGTTGCGCTTGTGCTTATGGTTGCGACCTCTATAAACAAATACTTGGATGACTAGATGAGGGCTCGAGAAGGAAAAAGGATCAGTGACAGAGACAAGGAGAGAGAAGTGATCGACCTCAGAGAAAACAGAAAGGCTTAGGGTCGACACCTCTCAAGAAGGCAAAAGAAGAAAACTATAAGCCGAAAGGAAAAACCTTATGATTGGGTCTGCAAAAGGAGGAGAGATAGGCAAAATTACAGACTTAGGAAAAAACCCCAGATTCATAAGACTCTAACAAGTTTATGTGATAACAGATTGGATAGAAGAGATTGAAAGATACTTCTATTATGAGAATGTTCAAGATCCCAATTGTGTTTGTTTTGTCATTACGAAGTTGAAATGACATGTTGCACTTTGGTGGGATATGGTGTGGAAGGACATAGTAGATAATAGATTAGAAAATATTAAAACTTGGAAGAAGATGGTTAGTAAAATCAAAGAGAATTTTTTACATGTTTACTACCAACAGAATTTGTGTAGACAAGTACAGAATCTAAGGCAAAAAGGACATATATGTGTGAATATATTGAATAATTCTTCAAGCTATCACTCAGGTCAGGGATAAAAGAACCAAAGTATCAAAGAGTGGCAAGGTACATGAATGAAATGAAGTACCATATTCAAGATGAGATGAGTACGCATAAATTTTATAATGTATATGAATCCTACCAGGTTTCTTTGAAAGCAGAAGAAAATATTGACAGAAGATTGCGACAGAAGTTTCAAGGAAAAGGAAAAAGAGGGAGAGGAAAAAGAAGTGCGACTAAATACAATGAGAAGGAGGATAAAGCAACCAACAAAAAAAATACAAGAGGAGGAAGAAGCATTGGTAGAGGAATATTTTTTAGCCGAGGTAAGTATGTAATTACATGTTATAGTTGTGGAGTATAGGGTCACAAAGCATCAAAATGTTCAGAGAGGCATAACATAGCAAGAAGACATGAGGCTAGGAAACAAGTCACCCAGGAATATGAGACAACAATTTTTGGTGGGAATGTGGAAGTACTTCAGCAAGAACAAGGAGAAAACATGATGTTGAGAAGAGTATTACTCAAGACTGAGACAAAGGAAGCAGAATAACCTGAGAAGAGAAAGAGACTGTTCAAAACAAAATGTAAAATTCGGGATAAGTGTTGTCATCTTGTCATAGATGGTAGAAGTACAAAAAATTTGGTATCCAAATAAGTAATGGAGAAATTGAAGTTGAAAATCATTCATCATCCTAATCCGTACCAAGTTTCATGGTTGCAAAAAGGAAAGCAAGTGACTATCATGGAGCAATGTTTATTGACTTTCCCGATGGGGGGTTTCTGTGAACAAGTTTTATGTGACATAATAGAGATGGATGCATGCCATGTATTGCTTGGGAGACTATTGATGTTTGAAAGAAAGGTGTTCCACGATGGAAGAGAGAATTCATATGAATTTTTCAAGGATGGACAGTGTTATAAGTTGGTGCCATTGTTGGAAAAGAATATGGACAACAATGAAAACAAAGGTATGGACAACAGTAACAACAAAGTTATGGACAGAAGTAACCACAAGAATATGCATAATAGTAACAATCAAGTCATGGTATGTTCTGCTAAAGAGTTTCTAAGAGAGAAAAAAAAAAGTGGTTGTTGTTTGTCCATTATTATAAAAGGGATTGAAGAGAATATAAAATGAATTTTATATCAGTCTAGATTCAACACTTGTTGAAAGAATTTAAGGAAACTGTAGTCGATAATTTCCCAACAGGTTTACCTCCATTGAGAAGTATATCGCACCATATCAACTTAATACGAAGAACAAGTTTTCCAAATAAATAACCTTATCGAATGACTCTAGTAGAGAGTGAAGAGGTGAATAGACAAGTATAAGATTTACTTGGCAGAGGATTAATTTGATAAAGTTTGATTCCTTGCGCAACACCAATAGTTTTGACACCGGAAAAGAATGGTGAGTGGTGGATGTGTATATATTTGCAAGCTATTAAAAAGATTACCATCAAGTACAGGTTTCCTTTACCAAGAATGGATGATCTTATGGACTATTTGAGTGGCATTGAGTACTTCATGAAGATTGATTTGAAGAGTGGTTATCATCAAATTCGGATAAGGGAAGGTGATGAATGGAAGACAACGTTCAATATAAAATATGGGTTGTTCAAATGGTTAGTTATGACATTTAGGTTAGCTAATGCACCTAGCACATTCATGAGGCTGACGAATGAAGTTTTGAAATAGTTTTTTGGAAAATATATTGTCGTATACGTAGATGACATTCTAATTTTCAGCAAGAGTAAAGAAGAACATTTGGAGCACATGAAGAAAGTGTTGTGGCGATTGAAAGAGGAGGCATTGTTGATCAATTTGAAGAAGTGTACATTTTTACAAAAAGAGCTTGTATACTTGGGTCTTGTGGTTTCCAAAGAAGGTTTAAAGATGGATTCCAAGAAGGTAAAGGTTATTTTAGATTGGCCGACACCTAAATGAACTTTTGATGTGAGGAGTTTCCGTGGACTGTCGAGTTTCTATAGGAAATTCATTAGAAATTTTAGTCAAATTTTTGCGCCTCTTACTTAATGCATGAAGAAAGGAACATTTCAGTGTACAGTAGTAGCAATGAATTCATTTGAGGACTTAAAGAAAAAGGTGAAAAAACAGTCATTGTTAGCACTTCTATATTTCAATAAGGTATTCCAAGTAGACTGTGATGCAAGTGGGGCAGTGATTGGAGAAGTTTTGAGCCGAGAAGGTAGACTGGTAGAATTTTTCAATGAGAATTTGAATGAAGAAAGGATGAAATACTATGTTTATGATCAGGAATTTTATGCTATCATCAAAGCTTTGAAGAAGTGGCGATATTACTTGATTTCAAAGGAGTTTGTTTTGTTTACTGGTCACAAGGCGATGTAGTACATTAACATACAAGGTAAATTGAATCAGAAGCATTCTAAATGCATATAAATTTTACAAAGTTATAGTTTTGTTTTGATACACAGGTCAGGGAAATCAAATAAGGTTGTTGATGCATTGAGTCGAAGGACAGTATTGCTAAACACCATGTTAGTTGCAGTGGTAAGTTTGGAATATGTGAAAGGGTTGTATGAAGACGATGTAGATTTTACAGAGCCTTGGAGAGCATGCAAAGAACCATGGAATATGGATTGAACACCATTCTTGGATTGCCACATTCAAGAAGGATTCTTGTTTAAGAACCAGTAGTTATGTATTCCATAGATTTCATTGTGGTTGAATCTCATTAGAGAGTTCCACGGTGGAAGTTTAGGAGGACATTGTGGTATGGAAAATACCACAACGTTAGTGAAAGAACGATACTTTTGTCCCAACATCTACAAATACATCATAAAATTTGTTGAGGGTTGTAGAGTTTGTCAACTAGCCAAATGTAGAAGTCAAAATACAAGACTTTACACCCCATTGTCGATACCTAAAAGACCATGGGAAGATGTAAGTATGGATTTTATTTTGGGACTACCTATGACACAAAGGAAGTATGATTATGTGATGGTGGTGGTAGATAGGTTTTCAAAAATGGAACATTTTGAAGCATGTAAGAAGACAAGTGATGCTAGTGAAGTGGTTGCCTTATTTTTCAAAGAAGTGGTAAGGTTACATGGCCTACCGAAGAGTATTACTTCAGACAGAGACACAATATTTCTTGGTCACTTTTGGAGAATGCTTTGGAAAACGTTGGGTTCTAAGTTTTTATATAGTTCATCCTATCATTGCCAAATAGATGGGAATACCAAGGTGGTGAACCAAAGTTTAGGAAACTTATTGAGATGTGTAAGTGGTAAAAATCATAGTCAATGGGATTTAGCTTTGGCACAATCTTAATTCGCTGACAACAATTTAGTGAAAAGATCTACCAAAAAGAGCCCATTTCAAATTGTTTATGGTAGGTCACCTAAAGGGGTGGTAGATTTGGTTGATTTACTGGATCTAGGATATAAAAGAAGTGTTGATGCAAATGATTTTGTAGACAGTATGCAGAAAATGCATGAGAAGGTGAAGCAGAAACTACAGGAAAGTAATAACCAATATAAACATAGGATAGATCTGCGACGAAGGAAGAAAATATTTAAGGAAGGTGAGTTAGTCATTGTTGATGTTTTGGTAGCTGTGAGAGTTATTCCCTCCTCGACAATTTTTCTTAGAGAAGAAGAAGATTCCAAGAAGTCAAAGGAATACCATTGAATAGTTGAAGAACACCCCGAAAGAGAATAAAGTGAAATAGAAGACCATCGAAGAGAATTTGACCCACAAGAAATAAAAATAAAGAGGAAATATAATTTCCAAGAATAGAAGTTGGCCCACAGAAAGAATAAAGTAAATTTGAAGACCCATAATAAGAAGTCGGACCTAGAAAGGCACCCAGATTAGTATAAATACAATTTTGGGTTAATTCATTTCTATAGTCAGACAGTTCTCCTTCTATACTGCGCACTAGGTAGTTGCACCTGTAGTTGCAGCAGTTTCACTATTTCTGGCTTCTGGTTCTTTTGGAGAGTGTGCCCGACTTGGGGAAGGATATTCTTGGTGGCTCTTGGTAGTTTCTCTTGTTCTCTACCTCTTGAGGAGTTGTAGTAAGGTTGTGTGGTGCTTCCCAGTTGATTTCTGCCAATTATAGTTGCAGTTGCAGTTGATGTTACTAGTTTCCAGTTGTGTTAGTTCTTTGGTGCGCTATCTTGATCTAGTGATGTGCCTATCTTGTGCCATTTCTATGGTGTTTCTCAATTGCCAACCCTTGCTAGGGTTTGACAAGAATAAGATAAGTTTTTTTGTCAGGGTTTCTCCATTCTTGGTTTTCTCTTGTGAATAGAGCTTGTTCATGGTTGTTATCAAACAAATCGGTAAGTGCGGACACAAAATAATCTCTCTAACTTCAATAGGAAGCTAGAACAAAACAAGGTAGAATACAAACTTCACCTTAGACTTCATTGTTATATAAACTAGTTCAAAGAGGGACAAATGACATACCTTTTAAATGACGCTTGATCCTCGCTAATGTCATCCTTGTCGCTCCATATTTGGATTTGCGGGATGATGAACCTATTTAAGAAGAACAAAACAACAAAGAGAGAGAACAAAGATATATATATTCCAATGAATTCTATGTATAAGATCAAGGAGTTATACAATAAAAGTAAAGACGCCTTTATAGGGAAGAAATTTATTGTTGCATTATATTAAATGGAAGTGGAGAATACAACCCATTCATTGATGTTGCAAGGTCCCTTCCAGTGGCTCATTTCTTCAACACACACACCTTTGCTCCAATTCCATTGATGAAGAAGATCCACAATATGACTTAGACACCTAAAGCAAAGCTATCTCTAATATAATCTATAGCATAATTCTTCATGCATAAGCAAGCCTTAGCCTTTTCCATAAGATATCCCTCTTTATATAGGGTGAAATAGAGATGGATGAGGAGATTAGGATGATCCCACTAAATTAGAGAAGCGAGTAAGATCCAAACCAATTGGAGGCCACCTCATCTTCTAGAACATTCGTGAATTTCACTTTTCCTTTATTTAAGTATTGTCACACCCTATGCATAGGCATCCTGCAATGACATCGCAGTCCATCTTTGGTGCAGCAAGCGATGAGAAAGAATCGTCGCACCCCAAGCATAGAGCAGAGTGCGACAATCTCCTTTGACATATTTTTTAAGGAAGAAAAGCTAATCCACTTTTCTCATGGAGAAAGTCTCTTTTGGTGTTTTCAAGGAACATGTAAGTGAGTTATGCACATGTCATCAGTTGATCACTGGGGTGACCAAAATAATGTGTAACATAATTCCCCCCAAAGTATGAAGTTGGAACCTATGACAGTTGAAATACTTTGTAGAATGTGTGTGTCAAAAACAAGGAGCATATCGGTGAGGAACCTGCAAATAATCAAGCATTTGCATAATAATATACCATCTTCTGAGGTAGGCATTCCCATACTTAGACTACAAGTGACTCTAATTATAAGTGTCAAGTGATTCATGGCCACTAAACATACACTGTGGATTCATTCCATCATGACTCATCATAGCCAGGAGAAACACACTATGGATCTATGCTCTTAAAGAATTCAAATTCGGACATAGCCACGAGACATACACAGTGGATCTATGTGTCAGTACAAACTTATGAATAATTTGTCACAAATTGGACTGATATGGTGAGATCCAGGGTCTTCATTTCCATCGTCCCTAAGTAAGAATCTATCCATGTGATTACATGTATTGAATTCGAACATGGTAGA